>JABUQX010071281.1:10000-27719 GCA_015478945.1 Trachelipus rathkii | reverse complement strand
CATATATATCAAATATATATATAATAAGATAATTATATATAAATTATATATATATATATATATATATATATATATATATATATTATATATATAATATATATATATGATACATATATATATATATATATATAAATATATTAATTTAATTAAATTAATTTATACTTAATTATATTATAAATATATAATATATATATATATATTATAGCTATATATATATATATAATATATATATATATATATTTATATATATATATATATAATATAATATATATATATATATATATTAAATTATATATATAATATATATATATACAATATATATACTATAATATTATATATATATATATACTTATATATTATATATATATATATAAAATATATATAATACTATATATATATATTATAATATATATATAATATAATTATATATATAATATAATATATAATAATATATTATTAATACATATTATATATTTATATATATAGTATAATAATAATACTTAATATAATATAATTATATAACATAATAATATATATATATATATCGATATATAAAATACTATATATATATTTATTATTAATATATATATAATATATATATTATAATAAATATATAATATATATACTATATAATATATAATATATATGATACTATATATAATATATATTATGATATATATACTATATATATACTATTATATTTTGACAGAGAAATAAACACAGATAAATACATCAGCTCACGGGCAGAGCCCTAATCAAGGAGGAGTGTACTCATTAACGTCCAGCACCGAGCAAGCCCACGGAAGAGAATCATGCTCACATTCTCCCACCGGTTTGGCGAGTGCTCTAACAGCTGATTTGAAAGCTATATATATTATATAATAATATAATATATATAATATATTATTATATATAGATAATATAATAATAGTATAATAAAACAATTATGTATATATCAATTTCAGATCAATTAGATAAAGGGAAACTGTGCCCCCTGGCACTTTGCAAGTCTGAAAAGTTAAAATATCGCATGCAAAAAAAAACAGTCTTTTGATATCTATCGAAATTTTAAATATTTGTAGAAAATATATTTTAGCCAAATTTTATGTATTGATCTATTAAACATTGACAATTGTGCATATCAACCTACCATTTTTTTTCTCGTGACGTACTAACACAGAAAAATATTGAAAATTGATTAGTTTACTCTAATTCAAATGTCCTTTCTTTATTATTTTTGAAACTCCCCCCACGCCCTCCCCTACTGCGAAACCTTACAACCTGAACCGCGATATCTGTTTCTGTAATGTAATTTATTCGTAGTAGTTTATACTAGAGGTCTTCAGTGAGTGATTGAGCGGTGTGTGGGTGTAACCGAGTAGTAGAGATTTCGGAGGGAAATTTGACCGCGACCTTTTTGACCTTTTTTTGACCGCGGACCTTTTTACTTTCAGCGCTTTTGTGTCCCTTGACCTTTTTTGATTGATCCGCACCTTTTGACCTCACCTTTTTGGCCCTTGACTTTTTTGACCTTGCACCTTTTTTTGGGCTTTGACCTTTTTGGGCCAAATCTTTTTGGGCATTGACCTTTTTGGCCTTGACCCTTTTTTGAGAACCTAATTTTTTTGAGAACCCAAATTCTTTTAAGAACCCAAATTTTTGAGAACCGTATTTTTTTTGGCAACCCATATTTTTGGCAACCCTTCGAAGGAGGGTTGCGCCAAACGGTTGGTAAAGCAACCGTTGTACTACCCCCCCCTAATTTTTTCGCCAACCCTTTGGTCTTCCAATTTTGACCCACCCTAATTTTTTGCTACCCTTCGAAGTGAGAACCCTATTGTTTGAGAACCCTAATCACTTTTTGAACCCTGAATTTTGAGAACCCTTTTTTTGAGAAACCCTAATTTTTGGCAACCCTATATTTTTTGGCCAACCCTAATTTTGACAAACCTAATTTTTTGGCAACCCAATTTTTTCGGCAACCCTAAATTTTTGCAACCCTTCGAAGAAGGGTTGCGCCAAACGTAGCGAAACAAACCGTGTACGTACACCCTAATTTTTCGACCAACCCTTCGGTCTTCCATGGGTCATTTTTTGGCCCACCCAATGTTGGCCACCCTTTTAGGGGCTTAGCCTTTTTATATCTTTACTTTTGTTCTTGACCTTTTCTCCAAAGCTTGGTCTTCCATGGGTAATTTTGGCCCACGCTAATTTTTTGGCCCATCGTGGCCACCAGTCCCATATTTCGTTCCTACTGAACGTCATTATGGATCCTACTATCCTAACTGACAACCTACAAACACACACACCACACACACACACACACCACACACAACGACTTACAATTACACACACACACTATGAAACTTATGCACACATTTCACTATGACACTTACATTACCCATAGACACTTACATTTACATTATACCAACCACACACACACACACTTACACTTATACACACATTCACTATGACACTTATACACACATCACTATGACACTTAACATGTACCCATAGACACTTAACATTTACACTTATACAACACACACACACAGATTTTACTTACACACACAGATTACTTACAACACGCGATATACGTACACTCACACACGGGATATTTACTATACACTTACACACAGAGTTACTTACACACACACAGATTTTACTTACACACACAGAGTTACTTACACACACACATCTTACAACCTATACACACATTTCACTATGGAACACTTATAAACACATCACTATACACTTACATGTACCCAGAGCCACTTACATTACACTTATACACACGTAAAAACACACTACCAACCCTTTTGGTCTCGTAGCTTTTTGCCACCCTAATTTTTGCAACCCTAATTTTGGCCTAGACATTTTTCGGCCAACCCTTTGGCCTTCAGTGGACAATTTTGAGAACCCAACTTTTTCGGTCACCTTTTTTATTCCAGGGTACAATTTTGGCAATTATACTTTGTTTCTAAGAATATTATTTCTGCTCTTTCTGAGTTCCAATACCGTAAGAAGTAATTCTAGTGATGTTCTATGAGGATTTTATGAGTGCCAGGTGAGCCAGTGAGTGCCAAGTGAGTGCCAATGAGTCCAATGGAGTGCCAAGTGAGTGCCATGAGTTGCCAGTGAGTGCCACATAGTGCCAAGTGAGTGCCAATAGTGCCAACTAGAGTGCCACTTTTTTCAAGCTTTTTCACCCCCCTGAGCCTAGAAATAGCCCTAATATTGTTGTCTACCCCTTAGTTATAAGGCATATGAGGATCGATTGGTGTATATTACAAGCTGCTAGATTGCTTCCTACGATGAGTTAGTCTTTTTCTATCACTTATAAGCCTATAAGTACGTGCACGACACACATACCACATACACTATGACACTATAACACAATTCACTAAGACACTTATACACACTATGACACTTTAAAAGCACTTACACTCTCCATAGACACATTACACTAACCCAGATACACTCTTACACTCACACCCACCCAACAGATACACTTCACGCTTACACTCACACACATGATATTTTGACTCAGCTTTCGATGCCTCAACTTTGATGCCTCAGCATTAATGCCTCAGCATTGATGCCTCAACTTTGAAGGTTCATTTTTGTTGCCTCATCTTTGATGACACATCTTTGATACCATCTATATGGATGATTCATCTTTGTTGAAATCATCTTTGATGGCTCTCTCTACCTACATCAAGATCCGAGGTAATATTAATGTCTTCCCCCTAGTTCATAAGTAACCACAGGCCCACATGAGCCCCACCCGCAAAGCAGCCAACCCCGCACCCGCAGGTGCGTCCCGCCACGTCACGCCCGCCGCTGCGCCGCAGGTGAGCCCCGCCGCTAAACCGCCGCCGCGTGCGCCCGCAGCAGCGATTTCCGCGTACCCGCCGGCCGCGGTGCGCCCGCAGCGCAAATATTCCCGACCAATGAAAAATAGGTATATATATAAATAGACAGAGTCATTCATTTTTGATTATCATACTTTAAACATTTTTATTAAAACCTTTTCGCGAACCTAAAAACTGTAAACCTCATTACAGACATCTTTATATTTTACTTAATTACTTTTTAATATAATATTTAAAAAGGTATGTAAGAAGAAAAAAACCAGAGTGTCTGATAAATATAAACATTTATATTTACTACAATTGTACGAAATTTTATTAAAAACATTAACATTACATACCTTAAAGCAGTAAATCAGTAAATCAATAGAGGTGTTACCTAACACCTAAGGGTTAGTTTCGTTTGTTTTATGGCTTTATTGCTATTAACTCATGTTATTACTGCTTACTCATATGTCTTTACTGCTTTAACTCACTACTTTACTGCTTTACCTGACCTTAAGCAGTAAATCAGTAAATCAATAGAGGTGTTACATAGCAACAAGGTGTTAGTATGCTTTTGTTTTACTGCTTTACTGCTTTAACTCATGTTTTTACTGCTTTAACTCATATTTTTTACTGCTTTAACTCATTATTTATTTAAATTACATACCTTAAAGCAGTAAATCCAATCCTTAGAGGTGTGACCTAGCAACAAAGGGATTATAGTATGCTTTCGTTTTACTGCTTACTTCACTCAATGTTTTACTGCGTAAACTCATATGTATATACTGCTTTAACTTCATAATTATAACATTATGTTTTTTGATTTGTTTTAATACTTTTTTATTTATTTTATTATTATTTTTATTTATTTTTTATTATTATTCATTTTATTAGATTATACTTAGTGTTATTTTTTTCATGCCTGCGCGAACTATTATTTAGAACACGCATACACCCACACACCACACACACATACACACACAACACACACACACACATTCACTTACACTTACACTTATACATATAACGTAATTATTAAAACATTTTATTTTAATTTTTATTATAACTTAGTGTATTACTTACATGTCTTATTGTTATTTTATTGTAGAGCACACATACACACCACACACACACACACACAGCACACACACTCACGTACACACACACACACATTATTAAAACATTATATGTTTTAATTAAAAACACGTACATTTATTACTCATTCAAAATAATAACTAAAAATTATTTCAAAGTTTCTTAAAACTCTATAATAAATCAATCATTATCTTTGATCAAAGAATTTATTATTTAACTGTTAATACTTTTGTAAATAATTTTAGAATTATCAAGATCTTATAATAGATTTTGATAAAATATTATGAAAATTATTAAAACATATTATTTTACTACCTTAAAGCATCAATCAGTAAATCAGAAGGGCCAGCCCTAGCACCCTCTACACCAAGCTATGCCACTTTTTGTTCTATTGATTACTGCTTAACATCATCTTTAGCCATGTTAAAAAGTATAAAAATACAAAATAAGTTCTTCTCTGCTAACATAACATGTAACTTTTATGTAAAAATCATCTAAGTTTTTATTTAAAAATAACGAATTAATTCACTACATTTATATTATTCGCTCATGTTAACTAAAAAATATTTCAGTTTTTAAATAATTCGGATTTTCTTTATTATTATATTATATCTATGTACAATGACAATCCATCACGAGAAACACAACAACCGCCACTCCTTACAGATACGAAACTGAACTCTCTCTCTGTAAACTGTGTTGAAATAACTACTAGCTAAGATTTAGGATAATCCTTTTTGTACCCCGGAGCTATTTAGGCCTAAATTCCAGGTCAAAAATATATTTCTCAAACTGACCTCTCTTCTGTAAAATTGTGCAAATAACTACGTTAGCCTAAATTTAGAGGCCTAAAATTAGGATAAACCTTTTTTGTACCCAGGCTGATTTAAGCCTAATACCATGTCAAAAGGTAATTCCAGCATAGACCGACCACTTGTTTTTATTTTATTTTGTATAAATATATTTCACAACTGAAACATGCTGGATCGGTAGATCCTTTAAGCAGGTTAGAAGGAAATGTTTCCTACTTGTGATTGGTCGGAGTAATCCTTACCTCTATTGACCTCGTATGTGATTGGTCTAGAATTATTTAACGTCTTTGAAAATACTTTCGTTTTAAACTTGTATATTTTGACATTGTTGTATTATCTTTTAGACCCAAACCATTTTAAAATCATAGTATTTTAGCTGTTTAAGTGGTGCACAATGTTATCTGATTTGCATTAAAAGTGTTTATCTGTACTAAGGCTATATCGATTCTATAAAAATACTTAACATTGAGTAATAATTCATTAATTGTCACTAAATAGATAATAATTATTCACTAGATTTATAGTAGATTCACGGTGAAGCAAACGCAAGAAGCGCCCGCAAGCGGCGACCCGGTGCGCGAAACAGCCCGCATGACCCCCGGCTTAATGATTACTACGCAGTCGCGAAAATATTTCTTTATGATACGACTTGGTAAACTTCATATACATATTTTTGCACACTTTTTCATGCTAAGTGCTTTTTAGAGCCGTCCATTTTATTCTTACTTGAAACATTTTAATTTTATTATAGAAAACCATTTCACTAATAAAGTTTCTTAAAAAAAACATTTAGTTTTGTAGAAAAACAGTTTGTTTTATCTTATCCTCATAGTAGGAAGCATGCCTAGCAGCTCATGAAGCATACACCAAATCGAATCCTCATACCTTATAACCTAGCGGTAGCAACACCCATGAATGGCGGCATTCTAGGCTCAGCGGGGGGCTAGAAAAGGCTGAAAAAAGTGGCACTCAGTTCGCACTATGTGGCACTTGGCACTCATTAGCACTTACTTGGCACTCATTGGCACTTCACTTGGCACTCATTGCACTCATTGGCACTCACTTGGCACTCACCTGGCACATCACCTGCACTCATAAAAATTACTCACTGAACCATCAACTAGATCTTCTTACGGTGAATTGGCAACCATCAAAGCATCAAAAAAGCCTACAAGGCAAAAAGTTACAATGCCAAAAAATTGTAACCCTGGAATACAAAAGGGTGACCGAAAAATTTGGTTCTCAAAATTGTGCCCCATGGAAGACAAAGGTTGGCCGAAAATCTAGGGCTGCCGAAATTAGGGAGAGGCAAAAAATTAGGGTGGGCCAAAATTACCCATGGAAGACCAAGGGTTGGCAGTGTGTCTGTACGTGTGTATAAGTGTAAATGTAATGTTTCAATGGGTAAATGTAAGTGTCTAGTGAATGTGTGTATAAGCTGTCATAGTGAATGTGTGATAAGTGTAAGTGTGTGGTCAAGTAAATCTGTGCCTGGTGTAATAAATCTGTAGTTTTAGTAAATCTTGTTGATGAGTGTAAGTAAAATCGTTGGAGTGTACACTAAATCTAGCGTGGTAGTAAAATCTGTGTGGTAGAAAATTCTGTGTTTATAAGGTAAATGATAAGTTGTCTATGGGAAATGTAAGTGTCATAGTTGATGTTAGTATGCTATAAGTGTCATAAGATGAAGTGTGTATAAGTGTAAGATGTGTGTGTGTGTGTGTATAAAGTGTAAAGAAGTGTCTATGTAAATGTAAGTAGTCATAGTGAATGGTAGAGTGTCATAGTGAAGTGTGTTATTAAGTGGAAGTGCTGTGTGTGTGTTTAGTGTTCAGTTAGATAGGATCCAACATACGTCAAGTTAGAACGAAATAGTGACCGGTGGGCCACGAGTGGCAAAAAAGTAGCGTGCCCAAAACTTGACCTATGGAATCTGAGCAAGCTTTGGAGAAAGGTCGGACAAAAATGTAAAGATATCAAAAAATAGCTTAAAGCCTCTAAAAGGGTGGCCAAAAAAATTAGGGGCGGCCAAAAAAATGACCCATGAAGACCAAAGGGTTAGTCGAGAAACATAGGTGGAGGTACGTCCAACGGTGCTTACGCAAACCGTTTGGACGCAACCCTTCTTCAAGGGTTGCAAAAATTAGGGTTGCCGAAAACATTAGTTGCCAAAAATTAGGGTTCAAAAAATTAGGGGTTGCCAAAAATTAAGGTTCTCAAAAAACTAGGAGTTTGGCTCAAAAATTAGAGTTCTCAAAAAATTAGGGTTCTCAAAACATAGGGTTGGCCAAAAATTAGGTGGGTCAAAAATTGACCCATGAAGAACAAAAAATGTTGATCGAAAAATTAGGGTGGGGTAGTACAAACGTTGCTTACAGCGACCGATGGCGCACCCTTCTTGAAGGTTGCCAAAATTAGGGTTGCCAAAAAATTTAGGTTCTCAAAAAAATTGGGTCTCAAAAAATTGGTTCTCAAAAAAATTAGGGTTCTCAAAAAATAGGAGTCCCCAAAAAAAGGTCAAGCCCCAAAAAGGTCAAGGGCAGGCAAAAAATTTGGGCCCAAAAAAAGGTCAAGGCCCAAAAAAAAGGAAGGTCAAAAAAGTCAAGGGCCAAAAGTGAAGGCCAAAAAGGCCGCGGTCAAAAAAGTCAAAAATGTCGCGACAAATTTCCTCCGAAATCTTCTAAATACTACTTTACACCCTTTCGAATTTATTCTAAATTTCAACCTTTTACAAACCTTCCATTTCTTAGTTTCCTTCAATGGATCTGTCTTGAAGAATGTCATAATCCTCTGTGAACATCTCTCTGTAAATCCTTAGTTTGATAAGAAAACCGATATTGATTATCTGTAATAATTTATTTCTGCGGATTTTTCGTTTTTAGAAATTTATTCGCCGCCTTATATTCTTTTGAGAGATCTCTGTCTCGCAATTCAAATTATTTACGATTTTCATTTTTAATTCATAAGATAAATGTGGATCAAAGAAAGCTAATGCGACAAATTCAGGGCACAAATACCATAAATGATTTCTTAGTTTTTAAATCAACATGAGATATGTTATCATCGATAGCTTGATATTCAAAAAGTTTAGAAAGAACCTTGAAACCCGGATTCGGTTCCTTTGCAGTAGAATGCGAACAAATCAATCCTTTGACATACTTAATGACCAGAATAATACAAATATCACAGATCGCGTTCTCATCTTGTGGTGATAATACAAATTCACCACGAACAGAAAGATATTTATGCAATAAACAGCTTATGTCATCCACTTCGTGTGATGGATGGCCTCTGGAACACCGAAAGGTATTCCACAAGATGGTGCTTTGCCATGGAAAATTGCTAGAAATTCTAGAAATTCCCTATAATCGTTTCTAGATTGCTGTTCCCTCAAAGTTTATCTAACAAAATCAAGAATTCGAGATAAATTGTCCTGATTCAAACGTCTCTTGACCTTTTTACTTTCAATCTCCTGTCGGGAATTATGAACATTGGTTCTAGACCACGCGTTTTTGCATCTTTTAAAGATTATTACAGTCAAACCTGTGTTACTCATTTATTCTTCGAAAATGGCTACAAAAATTATTTCATACATGTGAAGTCTACAAGGTAAATAGAGAAGATCTATTTCAAAAATATCTATAACAAAACGCAGGCAATTCTAAAACCTTTAGTGTTCGTTGCTTTCACTTTTAAAACCAATGCTTTACACATATTTCTGGAGACCCAATTCAGCAATATCTTCACAAGCAGCATAATATGCTTCATCTTTTCCAGTTCCAGATTGTAATACTGACACTCTAAGAAATTTTTCAGTATCGACATTCGAAAGAAATACTGGAAGTCTATGGTGGACAGTCCCTTTACCTGCTATCGCTGGTAGTAATTTATCATCAAAATGCAGGAGAGTAGCTTTCAATTTGATGTTCTATATGTGTTTCTTGATTTCAATTGCCCTTTTTCGCGTTTTATTTATTTTTATTTTTTATTTTTTTTCTGTAAAAATGTGAATAGATGTCCTGTGATGACAAAATGAGCAACATCGTGAATAAGATTTGGACGATTTTGGGGATGATTTACCGTGGCAAGGGTTTTCTGGAAGAATGATAGTAATTCCTAAAAGGCACGGTCCCTGTGGCTAATAGGCAAGAGAAAAGCAGAGTTAGAACCAAAGGTATCTAGTTTAGTTGATGTAAGATCATGGGTGCACGCCTCCATGCCAGAGAGATTAAATTCGTGCTTTGCACCACTTCGAGAGACCTTCACAGGAAACTGTAGTCATCTCCATGGGAAATCATGAGAAGTCCGACCGTAGTCTACCCGTTAGAACCGAGTGCAAAAAGTTTTCTCGCCCGTATGTCTGTGGTCTTTCCTGCGGACGGACTTGAAGAGGGAACAGAAACAGATGTATGCGAGTGATGGAGGACCCAGAGGAGGAAAAATTTAACAGCAGAAAAGGATAAGAATTAGAGATTAGCCAAGGTCTAGAATGTTGGGTTATCTCAAAGGCGATCGGAGATGCGAGTAGGGAACTGCACTAATTGCTCAAGGTAATTCTGGATAGAAAGCTAGAAGTTAATAAACTTTAATCTTGAATTAGAGGAATTAGCACTTTGGCTGAGAACGTTGAAATTAAACAAGAATGATGATTTCAGAGAAATGTGAAGAAGAGAGAAGAATGTGTTCTAATTTGACAGGTTTTATTGAGCCATTAGGTAGAATATTCGGAAAAATCCTTCAATCAAAGCCACGGGAACAAACGCGATTGCACATCATTGACAACTGCTTTTGTCTGAATATAGGAGGGAAAAATAGTGTGAGTACAGAGTGAGGCTGAAGTCGAACGCTTAAAACTTAAATTTCGGTTAGAGAATAAAGATCTGAGGTTTAGAGAGGAGAGGATGTTCAACAAAATGAAATTGATTTAAAACCGAGAAAGGTTGCAGAAATTATGAGAAAGGCGCGTACATCAAATAGGACCGGCATTTCCTTGAAGGCGACAACTCATCACGGAGGTGTCAATGGGCATTAATGGTGATGATAGAGGGTTATATTTGGAAGTACCTATAGGCTTCTCCAAAGCTAATCGGGTGCCATTTTACACCATTTTTTATTTTCATTTTAAGAGGTAAGTGTTTTTGTAATTTGGTATTTTATGGTGTGTGATAAGGGAGAGCTTACTCCAATTGCAAGAAGATTGTGGATATGAGCACAAAAGGGAAGACAATTGGGCACTGGAGTGCCATGGTGAATGTACTCTAAAAGACTCCATAATGTGCTCAACTGGTGGTAATTAATAGCTAAGGAGCGCTAGCTTCGCATCTATAAATATATATATATATATATAATATATATTATATATTCTATATATATATTTATTATATATATAATTTATAATATAATATATATATATTATATATATAATATATATATTATTTATATGTATATATATATGTCGGTGCGGTGCGGTGCTGTGGTGCGCATTTTTGTGCGGTGCGGTGCGCTGTGTGGCTCGCTCTCGGTGCGGTGCGGTGCGGTGCGACTGAAAAGAGCCCGGTGCGAGGTGTGGTGCGGTTTCGCGTAGGATGATGGGTACGGTGCGGTGCGGTGCTGATGACGACCTCTCGGTGCGGAGCGTGTTGCCGGTGCCAAAAATCAATTTACTACACTATATAATATATAATATATATATATATATATATTATAATATATAATTATATATACTATAACTATATATATATATATATTATATAAATATTATAATTTATATAATAATAATAATTATATTATATATATATTATATTATATATATTATATATATATATATATATTATATAATATGGCAGCTCTATGAAGAGCCACAATCCTATATCAAAACTACAACAGCTACGGGAAAAGGAAGTAAGCTTGCTGGCAATCCTGCAAACATTTTACGAGGAACTGTAAAAAAAAAAAAAAAAAAAAAAAAAAAAATCACATATTTGCCAAACACAAGCTACACTAAAATTGAATACATTTTTTGGAATACTTGTAAATTTTGGTTCGGAAAATGAAAAATTAAAAAAAAATGGGCTATTTTTTTGGGGGGAGGTGCTGGGACATAGCATATAATCGTATTATTTGTAAAGGTTATACACGGCAATTTGGGGGTCGAGCCGACGGGGAATACAGGGGGGGACGTTTTCCATACCGCGGTGCGGGAGGGGCGGAGGAACCCCGCGACACCCAATACCGAAAGAGCGGGGGTTTCCGGAGACCCTTCCCGGAGGGGGAATTAGTCCTACCCGTAGTTTCCCCAGGAAGGCGAGAAGACCCGACTCCTGCCATCCGGTGCGATATACCGCTGGGTATTCTTTAGTTAAAAAAAAAAGCAAATTAATAAGAAGTCTATTTATTTTTAAAAGAACCAATAAAAGGTCTCTAATTAGGCCCTCTAATCATATTACTATAATTATTAAACAATAGAGTTTTTTATTTTTTTATTTTTTTTACATCTTTCTATACAAAATTTTACGAGGATTCAAATGTATTCTTTTGTTCGAGCTATAGTATTCTTGGAGAGTTTTTTTTTTTTTTTTTTTTTTTTTTTTTTTTTTTTTTTTTTTTTTGCATTTTCCGCACTAAATTTCCAGCATTCCAGCATGTATTCCTTTTCCTGGTAGTGTTGTAGTTTTTGAGATATTGGATTGAAAAACTAAACGCTGACCTATATATATTATATATATTATATTATAATATATAATAATATATATATAATATAATATTATATTATATAATATATATATATAATTATAGATATATATATTAATATAATATATTATTATATAAACCAAATATACCATAAATATGATTCTCTGAATAATTTTTTCAGCCTTATATATAATAACTATATATGGCTTAATATAAGTGTATAATTTTTTATACGAAAACTTTCGTATCTTAAAACTTTTCATCTTCAAAAGTATTTATAAAACACTGCAAAAAAATGTTTTAATGCTAATATTTATTATAACATATTAAATATTAGTAAAATGTTAACTTGCTTTGTACGCTTTGATTGGACCCTAATTTGACTCCAAATGTTCTCGTCAAAAAATACTCCTACAAATTTTTTAAGTTTGGAGAAAATATTTTTATTTCTTTTTATATCCTTTTAGGGGGTTCGAGCCGAAGGAGGGACGAGGGGGGACAAGTCCCCCGTGTCCCCGTAGGCCGAACCCGACTCTATCCATTGTTCTTGTTTACCCGGAGGGTATTACGTTATGTTTAAAAAAAAAAATAAACTTTGGCACCTTTGTTGCTCAAGTCGAGTAGGAGCATGTTCGATTCATAAACTGTAATTTTTTCAACTTTTAACAAAACGTAAATTTTTTAGCTTTCAAAGCGTTATTTTTTATAATTATAAATTTTGGGAAAAATACTGTGAATTATAAATAAATGATATTTAAAATCGTGTAGATGTTATAGTTTTTTAAGTTAAATGCCTGGCTTAGTTCGGGATGCTGATATATATATAATATATGATATTAGTATATATATAATATATATATTATATATATATATAGTAATAATATTATATATTATATAATATATATATATAATATATATTATATATACTATATTGCTATATATATATATTTATATTATTAATTATATATAACTATATATATATTACGTTGCGCAAGTAGCTTCATATCGCAATGATTAATTTTTCATCTTACAGTTTCATGTCCTATTCCTACGATAAACTCTTGACAGGATGCGAGAGGGGCGGCAACACAAAAACAAATATTGCTTACAGACGCTTCTATCAATTGTTAGTTGAAATAAAGATACAACGAGAGCGTTTGAAGCGCTTATTAAGAAGGTGTAAAAAAACATAAGACTCTCCTAAGCCTAGATAAATTTAGGGTTTGCTCTATATCTTGGATCGCAGGAAAGATATCAATATGGCGGCTTGTTTAGATTATAATAATTCTTTGCATTTTTTTTTTTACGCTGATGTTTTTTGGATCATATTTTTCAAACTTAATTGATCGATTGGATAATGATAGGGTGGATATTAGATAATGCTATTTTCCTCTTTTAAAAAAGGTTATTTTGTTAAAGGCGGAGAATCTAGGTAGGCCCAATAATATTGGATTTTCCTAACGATTGATGAATAGAGGTAGAAAGTTTATCGAAACATTAATTTAATTTTATTTTTTGTTTATTATTTTACTTTTTTTTCCAAACATAATATAAGAAAGGGCTAAGAAATTGAATTTTAGCTCCGGAAAGGCTTACGATAATGAAATTTATTAACTGGTAACTTAAACAGGTAAAAGTATTAATAATATATATATAAATATATCAATAGATATAATATAAATACATAAATGTTATTGTTAATGCTCATTTAAGTAAATTCATTTCATTCAATTTTGAAGTGAGTAACATTGATAAATTCTTTGCAAGATAATAGTCTTTTCCGTTAAAATTTAATTAACGAAACTTTGTTCTAAATATTCATACAGTAACCAAACGTCTGATCACACAAAGATAACGATCATAAACATGTAGATAAAGATATAAAAAGAATAACAATTAAAAGATCAATAGATAATCATGTAAACAAAGGAATAAAGAAACTATCCATATTTACACTTGCAAAGGAGGCACAGTAAATTGTTTATCCAGACTATTGTTTTTTTAGATTAAATTCTTTACATAATTCTGATGAATAAAAACAAAGGATAGGATGTAATAAATGAGAATTAGTATGAAAATACAGTCTCACATACAGTGTGGGAGGAGATTACTCATGTTAGAAGAAAATTTTTATGTTTTTTATTTCTTACAAGAATGTTAAATTTTAGGTATTAGTATATTTTCGCACACATGGCATCTCTGTCTTATAAATTTAAATATTTTGTACATTCTGGAGCGTATTATATAATATATATATATATATATATTATGATATATAGTATATATAGTATATTATATTATATATAAATATATAGTATATATATACTATATATATATATAATATTATAGTATATATAATATATATATATATATATTATACTAATATGTATTATATATATAATATTATATATATATATATTTATATAGTATAATATAATATATATATATAATATATAATTATATATAATATATATATTATATTATATACTTATATATATTATATATATATATATATATATATATATTTTTTATATATATATAATATATATTAGAAATGTATTTCTTTTTTCTGAAATTTTCAATCAAGTTGCAAGTCTTTTTTTTTCAGCAGACATTACAAACAATATTTGAGACAAATTATTATCAAATTTTGTCACTCAAGTTCCAGAATAGTAATCATAACAAAATCCGAATTCTCACAAAAAAGTTTTTAAGAGACAGCTCAAAGGCACTGCTTTAAAACTACAGTTAGGCAGAATTGGCTTTAACATCAAGATTACAGACATTGCTTTACAATCACAACCAAAATACACTACTTAACGCACAGCTCACAGACTTCCTATAACCAGTACAGCTCAGCTGACATTCCTTTAACAGCCAGCGCTCACAGCATGGCTTAAAAAGTCCAAGCTCACAGGACATTGATTTGCTTCAAAGTCACAGCTCACGACATTGTTAACAGCCAATGCTCAAAGCATTGCTATAAACAGTCTAACAGCTCCAACATTGATTGCTTACAGTCAAGCTCACAGGCATTGCTTTTAACAGCACGTTCAAAGACATTGCTATAAAGTCAGCTCACAGAATTGCTTTAACAGACAACAGCTCACAGACATTGCTCAACAGCATCAGACATTGCTTTAACAGCTACAGCTTACAGACATTCCTTTAACAGTCATAGCTCACAGACATTTCTTTAACAGTCACAGCTCACAGACATTGTCTTAACAGTCACAGCTCACAGACATTGCTTTAACAGTAATAGCTCACAGACATTCCTTTAACAGCCACACCTCACAGACATTGCTTTAACAGACACAGCTCATAAACATTGCATATTTAACAATTTGACCTCGAATAGCATTTTTAGCAACTCGAATCTAAATAAAATTACAAGAAACTCTCTTTTGTCTTTAATCCAAAAGATTAATTTAGAAGATTAGATCCATCCCGAAATTTTAAATTAAGAATTACATATAAAAGAAATGTACCTGTAAAAAATTTCTCGAACTACCCTACCCCTTCCTCTCTTCCCCAACCCCTACCTCCCTCCCCCCTAAAAACAAATTTAGCACCCTACGCCCAATAAACTAATTCATTAAATATCAATTTAGCAAACGAATATAAAATAAATAAGGGGACTAGCCCAAATTGTCGACTTAGTATGGTCGACAAGTCAAATGGTTGACACTATGACACATCAAAAAAATTTCTCGTACAGCCTGCCGCATGCGTTAGGTTAGGTTAGGTTAGGTTAGGTTAGGTTAGGTTAGGTTAGGTTTGGTTAGGTTAGGTTAAGTTCGGTTAGATTTGGTTAGGTTAGGTTAGGTTAGGTTAAGTTCGGTTAGGTTTGGTTAGGTTAGGTTAGGTTAGTTTAGGTTAGGTTAGGTTAAGTTCGGTTAGGTTTGGTTAGGTTAGGTTAGGTTAGGTTAGGTTAGGTTAGGTTAAGGTTAGGCTAAGTACGTTAGGTTTAGGTTTTGGTTAGGTAGGTTTGGTTAGGGTTGGTAAGGTTAGGTTTTTGTTGGAATTGTTAGCGAACTAAATAATATTTTTTTTTACAAATGTCAACCATATTGGGAGTCGCTTCATAAATAATCCACAATGAGCTATCTCTCTCTCTCTCTCTCTCTCTCTCTCTCTCTCTCTCTCTCTCTCTCTCTCTCTCTCTCTCTCTCTCTCTCTCCTCTCTTCTCTCTCTCATCACAAGCACAATTTTTAGTAACGTATTTCACAAAATCGAATAAAACTCAGAAATAAAGAATGAATGACAAATTGCTTTCCTTGATGATTGTACCAATACGAATAATATCTAGCAACTTCCTTCTAAAATATTAATTTGCAATTGGAATCTTAAGGAAGATCCTCCCCCCCCGCAGAATAAATAAAACAATTGGCAAATAAATATAATAGATAAATAAACCACACAGACGCTACTATTTTTAATGACGGACTAGGATGTGCCAATTTTGTGCCAGAAATTTTGAGTGCCAACATCTAGTGAAAAAAAAATATCACAAATGGAAGTATTTCTTCTAAACTAAAACCATTGTAGACCTAATTATACAAATATCAATTTAACAACATTACTCCCACAAAATAAAAAAATTAAAAAAAAAATAAATAAATAAATAAATCAAATCCAATCTTTTCTATTTGTATTATAAGCCATTACAAACAGCCCATAAACCCATAAACTATAATGAGACGTGATGCAAATATTTTTTAGCAACCCTTCCTCGATGTAATCTTGGGAGTCGAGAATGCTTTCAAAAATCCACCTCAAAACTCGTAAATGTCCACATAAAAACGTCAATTTTGGCTTACCTATATAATTAAAAGGTTTTCCCTTATAATTCATGCCTTGTTAGCACTATTCACTTCGTGGGTATTAAGGCCCGGGGTATTGGGGTACTTAGGGTATTTCGGGGGGTGTTATGAGAGCACTAAAATAGAGGGTATGGGGTAGGGTATAAAAGAAAAAGGCTGAAGTTATGCCAAAATGACTTTTTTGGACTAAATATTATTTTGAATTTATTACCTTATAACATGGGCTACTTTATAAGAGGCGTGTAACTAACTAACTAACTGTCTACTCCATTAAAAGTATATATATATATATATATAATATATATATAATTATATATATATATATATATAATATATATATATAATATATTTATAAAATATATAATAATAATATATATAGATATATTATATTAGATATATTATATTGGATATGGTAATATAAAGACTCGTCATTTTGAT
>JABUQX010071281.1:0-5000 GCA_015478945.1 Trachelipus rathkii | reverse complement strand
ATAAAAGGTCTCTAAAAAGGCTCTCTAATCATATTACTATAATTATTAAACAATAATTTTTTTAATTTTTTTATTTTTTTTACAATTTCCTATCTAAAATTTTACCAGGATTCCAAAAATGTATTCCTTTTCGCTGTAGCTATTGTAGTTTTTGAGATATAATTTTTAATTTTTTTTTTTTTTTTTTTTTAACATTCGCACTAAAAATTTGACCAGCATTTCAGCAATGTATTCCTTTTTTCGGTAGCTGTTGTAGTTTTTGAGATATGGATTGTGGCTCTTCTAGAGGCTGACCAAGGTTATGTTGAGTTTAATTAGTTTACATAAATTTAATTTTTTTAAAAAATATTTTTAATGGTGTGAAGCTGCTTTATTACTATAGTTTCAATTTGATTTAAGGCATTTTTACTTCAATCTTCTGATATGTGGTCGAATTCATGCAATCGATATGGATATGAAGGTGGAGGCAGATAACCCACATGATCCAAATATTGCATTGTTTTCTTGGGCTGTAAATTTTATCATTTTGTTTACAAATGACTTCGTGGGTTGTGGTGTTTCAGTGTGTGAAGTGTGGATTTATTTTTTTATTGTGAGGAAAATTTTTGCCATGTTGATCTAGTGATTTAGTGTTTAAGGTATAACTTTGCCGATTCTTTTTCTGAGTTGCTGATTAGGTGGTTTATTCTATTGTTGAGGTTTATGATTTTGTTTAACTGGTGTTGATTTGGCTGTTTATTTTTTGGTTGAGAGAGTTTCTTTGTTTAATGAGGGTGTTGATTTCCCCCAGAAAATTTGGGGTTGAATTGTTTGCGGTAGCCATGTGGGATGAACTTTTTAGATGCTTTTAGAATTATTTGATTGAAATTTGTATTGCTTTGTTGATAGAGGTAAAATCAGCAATTTGAAGTAAGTGTAAATGTAGTTCTAGGAGATCTGTATAAGCTTACCAGTTCGCTTTCATGTAAATCAGGGGTCTCCAAACCTTTTAGCCTAAGGGCCACACTAACTCCTCCACTAAGTCCCAAGGGCCAAGACCTAGGTAGGTCATCATACCAAGACCTAGGTAGGTCATCATACCAAAGTTTGAATCCTGAGCGACAAGTGCGGTATGAGAAGCGAAATATAGTGCGACTATTTTGTTTTGTGACTATAGTTTCTTACAGTGTGTTTAATTGTGAGTGTTTAATTTAATTAAAAGTGTCTTAAAGATAAAACTAGCGCATTCTACTGCGGGCGGGATTGGTAATGATCGCGGGCTGTTCCTGGCCCACAGGCCGTTGTTTGGAGACCCTTGTTGTTTTTTTTTTTTTTTTTTTTTTTTTTTAATAAGTTCACACCTCACGGGCATAGCCCTATTCCAGGAGGGAAACTTTCTAGGTAATTTCTACCTAGGATCCGAACCCGCGACCTTGCCATGTGACTCCGTCGCTCTACCGTTTAAGCCACGGTAGCGGCTGTAGATGATAAATGATTTTTTTAAAAGATGTGTGTTAGGTGTCTATGAGGAATTATGATTATAATTAGAATGTGATCTGAGGAGAGAGCGTGACAAGTTTGCCAGGTTGTGGTTACTTGAATTTGGGGGGGGGGGAGCAGAAGGATATGTCAGGGGGCATGTGGGGTTCCGCCCATGTTGCAAAGGTCGGCGAGTAAGCAGCTTTCGATTGTTACGGACCCTGAGCGAATGTAAGTTATCTATAAGTGCATCCCCTATTGGTGTGTGAGTGAGTGTGTGAGTGTGTGAGTGTGTGAGTGTGTGAGTGTGTGAGTGTGTGTGTGTGTGAGTGTGTGAGTGTGTGAGTGTGTGAGTGTGTGTGAGTGTGTGTTAACTCATGCGGGACGTTGTGCATTGAAGTCCCCGGCTAATATTAAATTGTTTTATTGTGAGACATGTGAGGAACATAACTTTAAGGACAGTGTTGGGAATTGGGATGTAAGTACATGGAGGGATATAAATATTAACTAAATTGTTATTATTTTTGTTGATTTGTATTTATACTATATACAAGTCAGCTACTTTTCGTACTATAATAATAATAATAATTATAATAATAATAATAATAATAATAATAATAATAATAAATATATTAAATAATAATAATAAAATAATAATAATAATAATAATAATAATAATAATAATAATAATAATAATAATAA
The DNA here is from genome assembly GCA_015478945.1 of Trachelipus rathkii. Classification (NCBI taxonomy): domain Eukaryota; kingdom Metazoa; phylum Arthropoda; class Malacostraca; order Isopoda; family Trachelipodidae; genus Trachelipus; species Trachelipus rathkii. The sequence goes on along the minus strand of JABUQX010071281.1, from coordinate 2,840 downwards.
TCTACGATCGTATGATAAAATAAATCTAAATATTCAATTATTAAATATATTACTTCCATCATATTGTTAAATGGATTGGAAACATATTACAGAGTTTAAATGCAAAAATATTATTGCAAAAAATGTCATTTACCAATAACAAAACTTCTATTATGTTTTAATACATTTTATGTCATCTTATGAACATTATTATTATTATTATTATTATTTAAAAAGAAAATGTCATTAATATTCACAAAAAAATGACGCTTTTTTGTAACTTTTATGTAACTTTTTTTGAATAGTTTTTTTTTAATAAATAATAATAATAATTCGCTGTAGGTAATATAATATAAAAATGAATCAAGAAGCCATTTTCAGTTGAAAATAATAACACTTTGTAATTGGAAATGTTCAATCTTGTACCATTTTCTTTAATTACATTTATTTTATTTTTCATATGGTACAGAACACTGTTGGTATTTTCAGGTGGTAAATTTATAACCCAGTTTTTCACATTTGCATGCATGTCTTTAACACCCCCGTTAAGTAACGTATTTATATTTTCAATATTTTTATTATTTTATTATTTTTATTTTCACTAATATTAATAAACAGTTCTATCATTTGATTTAAGGAGACTCCTTACACCTCGGGCTGCTCGGCTATAGAACCTGAGTTATCATCGTTAATAGAAGCATCGATCTTCTTCAAATTTCATAAAGTTATGATAAAATTCTCATTTCTTTGCGAAAATTTGTCATATTGAAGAAAAAAATTACATAAAAGATAAAACATATAAAAGATTATTTAAAATTTAAACAAAAAGTGTAACAATCATCGCTATTGAATAATTGCTTATTTTTCAATCGATTATAAAACGTGGCAGGTCCGCTTCTGCAAACGAGCGGACAGAAAATTTAAAGACACTTTACATACCACTCTAATAAAAAAATAATATTTTAAAAAATAGGATTAGTAAAATAAATAAAAATAATAAAAAATTATAAAATACTAATAATAAAATAATAAAATAAATAATAATATAATAATAATAATAAAAAAATAATGAAAGAATTAATAAAAAACTTGAAATATAATAGCTAACCATTAAAATCAATTTTCTATCAAAGAAAACTTTAAAACAGAAAACTCAACTCTAATATATAATGTGAATATTTTTGCTCTCTCTCTCTCTCTCTCTCTCTCTCTCTCTCTCTCTCTCTCTCTTCTCTCTCTCTCCTCTCTCTCTCTCTCTCTCTCTCTCTCTCTCTTATATATATATATATATATATATATATATATATTATATATATATATACTATATATATATATATATATATATAAATATATAATATATATATATATATATATAGAGAGAGAGAGAGAGAGAGAGAGAGAGAGAGAGAGAAAGAGAGAGAGAGAGCCCGAGTAGTATAAAGTTACTGGAGTCGCACTGATTATATATATATATATATATACATTATATATATACTATAATATTAGTATACTTATATATTTTTTTTTATTGTATGGCTATAATATATGATATGTAAATATACTATATATATATAGCTATACTGAGTATATATATATACTATTATATACATACTGTATATTATATAATATCTGTAAGTCTTATATATAATACAGTATATATAATATATAGCATAATATAGTATATATAGCTACTGTTTGAAAGATGATCACGCTAATATATATATATAATAATATATATAGAATAATAATAAAGTTATGGACATATTATATATATATATATATACTATATATTTAATATTACACGAAGCCACCACTCAAGGGCTGGGCCCTTTTCAAGGAGTGGACAAAAAACAAAAAAATAAATAAATGGAAAGTAAAGCCACCCAATCCCTTTGCCTAGCCCAATTCCCTCAGGTGGGCGCAGACGTTGGGCCTTAAAGAGAGAAGATTGAACACAGCATGAAAAAATAGATGAAGGCAAGGAGTTCCACAAAACAGATGTGGCTGGAAAGAAGGAAGGCACCACAACGAACGAGTCTTGAATCTCTAATGTTCACACAATATTCATGAGAGAGTAAGGCACCTCTTGTGTTACGAGGGCGACGCAGAGAGGTTGCAGGAATTATTATTATCGGCTGTTACATAATAATAATATAGATAATAAAACTATAATATAATAATAATAATAATATAATAATAATAATAATACATAATCAATAATAATAATAATATAGCTAATAATAGTAATTAAACAAATAATAATATTAAGAAGACAGATATGAAGAAGAAAAGAAAGAGAGAAGAAGAAGATAAGAAGTAAGGAAGTAAGGACCAAGAAAGTGAAGAACCAAGAAGGAGATGAAGAAGCTAAGAAGCCGAAAGAAGAAGAAGACTAGAAGAATGATATAAGAAAAAGAGAAGGAAGAAGAAGGAGAGAAGAAGAAGAAGAAGAAGAAGATTTATTGTATGAATAATAAGTTCGTTAATAAATAACTAAAAATGATGATTTTATCTATAGACAAAAGTGTGAGTCGGTTACAACAAGGAAGTTTATTCGGCAAAGTCGAGAGAGAGAGAGAGAGAGAGAGGATGAAGAGAGAGACGAGAAGAGAGACGAGGAGAGAGAGAGAGGCGAAGAGACTGAGAGAGAGAACGAGAGCAGAGAGAGAGATTGTAATAATATATAATGATATCATTAATAATAATAATTAATAATTGGTTATTTATTATTATTATAATTATATTATAATTATTTTATTATATTATTATATATATATTATTATTATTATTATTAGTTATTATTATTATTATTCATTAATTATTATTATATTATTATATTATTAGTATTAATATTATTATTA
>JABUQX010071280.1:40000-43886 GCA_015478945.1 Trachelipus rathkii | reverse complement strand
GCAGAACACCCCGCGACACACCAAATAGCACAAGAGCGGCGGTCGAGACCCACCCGAAGAGGGAAATAGTCATGACCCGTCGTTCCGATTAAGGCACGACGAGACCCGACTTCCTGCCATCTTGTTGTTTACCTTGGGTACTTCCTTTAGTTTAAAAAAAAAGTAAAATAAAACTATACAGTCGTAGAACGTAACAGGTCCTATATATTTTGGAATCATGTCGCTCACCATTAAATTGATTGTTAGGATCATAAACTCGAAATATATGAAAAAAAAAAAATATCAAAAACTACGGAGTCTAAACATATAACAGGTCCTACTATATATATATTATAATATATAATAATATATATATATGTATATATATATATATATAGTACTATATATATATAATAATATATATAATATATACTATATATAATATATATATACTATTATATCTTATATAATATATAAATACTAATAATACTCATTTGTCCAAAAGTAGAGTTTACTGAATATCTCAATAGAGCGATACTGAAGAAATCTGTAGTTCCTCCGTGACGATGCGACGTTGGAGCTAGTTACACGGTAAACGTTAGTTACCTAGGCTACATAATCCAATACCAAGTTTTTAACCAGATGTATAAAATTAGTCAGTCTTGCACTACATCTGTTTATGTATGGACGTGTGTTCTAACCTCGTTACGTTTTTGCACTAAATCTTTTTGTGTATGGGCGTGTTTTCTATCCTCGTTACCTTTTTGCGATGCAGGTAAATATTGAACAACAGAGCAAAGCTTTCAAATTCAGGTGAAACCGTAACAATATCTGCCACTGAAGCCAATTTCTTCTTTAAAGCGAAGCTTATGAGATGCACAATCTATCACGCAAAACACTATGGTTTTAAGTGAGCACCAAAAGTTCAAAGAGGCCGAGAAAAAATGTGGAAGACACTCGTGTGGAGACAATCTCTCATCAAACGATAAATGTGAAGTTGTTAGAGCTGCTGATGGCAGAGAGACCCCGCCGGGTTCAGTGTGCAGAGTGATGCCAAAAAGAACTGTTTGGATAAAAATGCAGATCATTTAGATTTTAACACGAACAATTTTCACATCGAAAAAACAGTTGCTGAAAACACTAGTGCCGAAAGAGCTTGTCTGTGAGCAGAAAGGAACAGGTCGTCAAAATATTCAAGAATTTACCTCTTGAATACTCGAAATTTGGAGCACAATTTTTTGAATAAAGTTATAAACAGACGATGAATCATGGGTTTTTGAGTACGATCTGAACCAAACGCAAAGTTCGGAATGACCACAAAAAATTTCTCCAGTCCGAAAAAAAGCACGTATGAGCAAGTCCAAGGTGAAAAAACAGCTATTACTTGTTTTTTCGACAAGCCGTGGTATAATGACAAGGAATTTACACCGTCAGGACAGAGACAGTTAATCACGTCGTTTACAAGAGTTCTTGACGACTTCGAAAAAAAATTCAGCTAATCAGAACAACATTGCAGACATTGGGTGCTGCGCCATGAATAACGCGTTTTTCATCTCACCACTGCCGCTCACAATAATATAATTACTGGCGAAGAAAAACATTCAGGATTTCACATCCTCCATACAGCACCAACTCTAGCTCCGTGATATTTCAACCAAATCAACCTACTTCCCTAAGTCTCGAAAAATGATGTTGAGAATGTTAATCATTTCGCACGCATGGAAAAACATAAAAAAATACGATAACACCGTGAAATAAAATACCCTTCAGGAAATGACTCGGTATGCTTATAAACAGTGGAAGAAACGTTAAAACAGCTGCTATAACTATCCAAGGTCATACTTCGAAGGAGAATAATCTTGTATTTCAGGTACGATCATCCATTAATTAGAATACAACGCAGCTACATTAACTGATTGCGGACAAAACATCTAGTTAATAATATATAAATATATTATATATATAAATATATATATAATATATATATATATATATATTATATATATAATATATATTATATATATTATTATATATAATATATATATATATAAATATATAATAATATTGAAAATAGAACGAAGTGAGAAGAAGGTGGCATTTTAAGATGTGGTTATTCGTATGCTGGATAATTGCTTGTTGCGAACGAGATGGAGAGATTGAAGGTACGTTAGGGTTAGAATAATGGAATAAGTGAACAACGCGCTAATTGAAGGTGTTAGTGGGTTAGAAAATGGAATCTTGTCAATTTAAGTTTAGAGGGAAGAAGAAAGGGCTGAGAGTGATGGTAGAATGTATAAGCAGATTTGAAAAGTAAGTCTAATAAAATTTCTTGCTCGAGTATTTACACTTGAAGAGGAAATATCAGAGAAGAAATCTCGTGCAGGATAGTACAAAACGAGACGGTGAGAGGGAGCTTTTATCCATCTTGTGACTCAAAAAATTCCATGTGGTGCATCAATGGGAGTTATTTATAATTGTTGTGATGGCCTATTCTCTGGCATGGAGCAGAGACATGGCAATACTACTAAAAAGGTATTTGAAGCAAAATAACAATCAGCAGAGTGAAAGATTTTGAGCATTCAGACACGTAAATTCAAATTAAGAAGAGATGATGGCTAGAGCAAATGAGATTGGTGTTTTAATATACTGGAAATTCGAGAATGATGCAAGCTTAATTAAGAATATTGCAGACATGAAGAAATGGTGCTAATGATAAAGTTTCGGAAGATAAGCAAGGCAAAACAGCATGCCATCTCAGATAGAGATAGATGAGTAAAACGCTGACTGATGACAAACTGAAGGGAAAAACCTAGTAGAATTAATATATATCATATATTATATATATTATATATACTTATTAATTTAATATATATATATTATTATAAACCCACAACAACAACAAAATAAAAAAAATATATTAATATATATATATTATTATATAGATATATACTATATATATTTATATATATAATATATATAATATATATATGATATAATAATATGTCAGCTCCCAGAAAGCAATGCATGGCATGATAAACTTCAGAAACTATAACCCAGCCTACAGGAAAATAATAATATTTTATAATCCGGAGAACATTTTTATTCATGGAATTAAAAAAAAAACAATAAACGCTTTGAAAAAAAAGTTTAAAAAGTTAAAATGACTTGGAAAAACGTGTTATGATATTACCAGTTTTCTGAGAATAGAAGAAGCTCGCGTACTCCGACGTGAGCACGCAAGGTCCAAAATTGTTGAAATTTTTTCTTCTTTAACTGAAATGAATAATCCACGGTAAACAAGACGATGCAAGAGTCGGGTTTCGGCCTACCGGGACGACCCTCTGTCCCTCCGTCGGCTCGCAACCCCCTAAAAAGGATATAAAAGAAAAAAATTAACATTTTCTACAAAGCGTTAAATTAAAATACTAATTGGAAAATTCATTAGCTCGAAGTAAATGAGGAGATCAAGGTTCAAGCACACCGTACGCTTGCCAGGTCTAAGATTATACTAGTAATTAAGTGTATTAATAAATATATAGAATAATAATAATTTTTTTTTTAATTCATTCATAAGAATAGCTTGCTAAAATCAAAAAATGTTATTTTTTTTTTCCTGTAGCTGTTATAATTTTTTTTAGTTACATGCAGGACTGCTATTCGAGGCTCGCATATATATAATATAATATATATATATATATATAATATATATATATATCTATATATATATATATTATATTATATATTATATATAATATATATATAGTATATATAATATATATACTATATACTAATATCGGGGATCGTTTTCAAGTTTTTGCTTTCAGTACCGTTTTCTAATATTATAAAAATGGTGCTAGTATGAGAATACTATTTCCAAAATTTTGCTTTGTAGCTTTTCATTCATGCC
>JABUQX010071280.1:27500-35000 GCA_015478945.1 Trachelipus rathkii | reverse complement strand
ATATATATTATATATATAATATATATATATATATAATATATATATATATATTAATCATACTATATATATTATATTATATATATTAATATATATATATCGTAATAGTATATTATAAAGAGGGAAAATATCAAAGTCCCAATAAGATGACAATAATGTAAGTTAAACCTTTGCAAATGCATAAAGTCCGGTTCAGAAACTACAAAAATGTTAATGCTTTAGTCAATTGTTAACATAAATTAAAAGCTAATTGATGAATAGTGAAAAGACCTTAAATGAAAGACGATAAAAAATGAGTTCATTTATTAAACAACAATATTTATTTAATAATTATTACGGAAGCGAAGGTTGATAGGTTACTCTGGAGATGCTGGAGAATCGAATAGCATTTAGGAAACCCTAATTCATGAAAGATATCATTATACATCTAGTTGGGTGGAGATATAACATAAATGTATGCTGGCAAGACCATCATTTGTTAATTGAGCAAGACACAATGTTGTGAGCGGTAAGACCGTCCACTTTAATAGCAAGATTATCGTAAACCTCTCTGGCAAAGACCTGACAGGATATAAATTGAGCAACGATCAAGTTTGGAGAGCAGCCGTACACGGTAAGTGTATCCAGCAAGCTGAACCCATCTGGCAAGACCGGATAAACCTAGATTGAGCAAGACTCAATATTGTGCGCGGCAAGAAACTAATGTGTGTGTCAATCAAAGACGGAACTATCTTGCAAAACCGATGTAAACCTAACAACAGTAGAACTGATGCGAAACAGAATCAGACCGCAATTCTCTTAGCTAAACAAATCAAGCAAGCCTATGATTGGGAAAGCAAGACTTTCCTTTTAGATTCTTGCAAGACCAAAGAACGAGTTAGAAGCTAACGCTTCCAAAGTTGCTGCTCTTACGCTCAAGAAAGGACCTATATATATAATACATTTTCAGTAACAATCAGTAATATTATAAATAGTATATAAAAACAATTTATAGATATATATATTATATAAAGCATAATCTTCTTAAATTCTAGTATAAATATAGCATTATGTACATTTCTTTTAAAATTAGGATAACTAAAATATATATATATATATTATATATATATAATATATTAATATATATATAATAATATATATATATATATATATATATATATATATATATAATATACTTATATATATATATATATGTATATATAGTATAATATATATTAAATATTATATATATTAGATATATATATATATAATATATAATATATATAGTATATATATATATATATATAATATATATAAAATAATATATATAATTATATATTATATAGATATATTAATATATATATATAATTAATATATATATATATATATATATACTAATATATATAGTATATATATATATATATATATACATATAATATATATATATGAAAATATATAATATTATTATATATATATATATATATATATATACTATATATATAGTAATATATATAATATATATATATATATACTATATATATATATACATAAAAATAATAATAAAAAAGTATTAATAATATAAATATTAATATTACGATAAGGTTGTAGATAATAAAATTCAAAATGTCATTTTTCAAGTGTAGTTTCTCACAAAAATTACTAAAAAAAACAAATATCGTGTTTAAAAGAGTTAACTTCTGGTCTTAATTTGAGTCATGTTCAATTATATCAACGGTTTCCAAAAGAACTTATTAAAATAATATTGAAAGTATTTGCAAATATTAAGCATAATATCTATTAGAAAAACCGTAAAATATAAATTAAATTATAAATAAAAAAATTTATTATACATTAAAAAATAGTAATAAATTTAAATGAACCTAAAATAGGATATTAAGATGTTTGAGTAAATGATTCAAAACTTGAATAAAAATAAACGAGGGAGAAATCTTTGTATGCATTGACCCTATAGAAATCAATGATATTTTAAAAATTAAATAGCATGAGACAATAAAATCATCTATCCACTCTTATAGAGCTTCGAATAAATAAATGAAAAGAGAAAGGTAATAAAAGTGTAACTAAAATAAAAGAGAAAAATTATCTTTTTTTAAAAAGGAAACGAAAAAAATTGCTATTTCCATATCTAAAGGAAAAGGGAAGATTTTTATCTCATCAATAAAGAAGTTTATTAATATATATATCAGACCCCACACAGAACTCGGGGAAAAGTAATATTATAGTATATATATATATATACTATATATATATATAATATATAATATATTATATATATATATATATATATATATAGTATATCTATATATTATATAATATATATATTATAATATATATATATATATTATATAATTATATATATATACATGGCGTCATCAGGGGGAAGGGGGCAGCTTCCCCCCCCTAGAAGATGTTTACTCTCTTCTCAAAAGCAACACCAACTCATTCTTGCGATGCAGGGAGTTGAGATACAGCCCTACAATCATATGCCTTCATTTACCTACGTACTAACGAAGCAAAGCCTGATAATATATCAAAAGCAGGTCGGTTATGTGTAAATTTTCTATACCGCTTTACGTAGTTAAATTGGCTGCTATCGTTAATTAGCTATACTAGATCCAAGACTTCTTAATTAGACCTCGCCTACTTTTGCATAATATTTATATAATATAGATATATAGATATATTTATATTATAATATATATATATTAATATATATATATTATATATATATATATATATAATATTATAAATATATATATATATATATATAATATATATATTATATATATAGATATAATATATATAAATATATATATAGGTCCTATTCTGTTACATTACTCCGTCAGCTTTTGATTTTTTTAAATTATATTGCTACATATATGATACCAACCAATGAATTCAGTGGTACGACATGAATTTCTAAAGTTCGAAATATTTTAAATAATTTAAAAAATCACATCTTATGGTAAATATTGTTCAAAAAATGAAATATCTCTCAAGATTACGAAACTTAAAGAAAAAACAATTACATATTTATGGAATCAGCGTAAAAGCTATATTACAAAAAAATTTTGAGTAGAGATTAGATAGATGATATCATGAGCAAAAAGAAATAATAAAAAATTTAGGCCGAGCCGACGGGCGACAGAGGGGGGGACTTTTCATACCCCGTAGCGAGGGCGGAGGAACCCCGCGGACACCCAAATACCACAAGAGCAGGGGTTCCGGAACCCTCCCAAGGAGGGGGGAAATAGGTCCTACCTGTAGTTCCCCGGAATGCCGCAGAAGACCCACTCCTGCTATTTTTCGGTTTTTACCTTGGTATTCCTTTTGTTAAAAAAAAAAATAAATAAAGAAAACTGACGGAAGTGTAAAAACGTAAAGTCCTATATATTTGAATCAATGTCCTGTTACCACTTAAATGTTTCGCTAGGTCACCTATACTTAGAAATATATAAAAAAAAAACAAAAAAAATCAAAACTGACGAGTCGTAAAAAACAGAAGAGTCCTATATATATATATATATATATATATATATATATATATTATATAGTATAGTAATATATATATATATATATATATATATATATATATACTATTATATATATATATATATATATATGACAAAGTTACTAGCTTATGACTTTTTGATCTATAAGTAAATTTTTTAATTTAAATTATATAATTTAAAGTAAATAATAAAAAGTAAATGTAAAAATCATCAGAAAAACATAGTAAAGCTATAAAATAGTAAGAAAAAAATAGTAAGCTATTTGTAGATCTTCTTTACTCTGCGTAAGAATTTTTACCGACTAAAAAACCAATGCTGAATTATAAATTGTTTCAGTGCTAATTTAGAACTTCTATGAGAAGGGTGTTGTTGGTTTTAAGTCTATTATTAGCGTATTTACAAATAAAATGGTTAATACTAAATAGAAAAATATATAAAAATAAGTGTAAGAAAAGTTTTCAATTATGTTGTTAATTTTAAATTGTTTAAGTTAAGAAGTTGTTATTAGTTGTTAATTTTAAATTGTTAAGAATCTGAAGGAAAACAGTTTCCCGACGCCATATTGAAACAGCACGACAACAAGTAAGGTAAATTTTTTTTCCTATTTATTGCCAATTTTCACGGTACTCGTTACCCCCAAAAAATAGTACAGGGTATCTCTATGGAACAAAAATATATTTTCTAGTTTAGAGGTATTTGTTAATTTATGTTTATATATAGTATATATATATATAATATTATATATATATATATATATATATATATATATATATATATATATATATATTATATATATATAATATATATATATAGATATATATATATATATATATATATATATAGTATATATATATATATACTATTATCTATATAGTATTATATAATATATATATATACTATTATATATATATATATATATATATATATTATAATAATATATATATAATATATATTATATATATAATATTATATATATATATTATATATATATATATATATATTATATATATATAAATATATATAAATATATATATATATATAGTATAAGTATATATATAATATATACAGGCGCGGGCTCGTCCTAAAAAATATTGGTAGTTGCATTTTGCATTTTACTCACACACACACCACACAATATATATATATATATATATATATAATATATAATATAATATATTATATATATATATATATATTATATAGTTATATATATATATATATATATATATATATAGTATAGTATAATTATATATGTGTGTGTGTGTGTGTGTGCGCGTTTGTGTGTGTTTCAAAAAAGAGAGCAGTGATGACTGTAAAGCATTAATCTAGAAAATTAAAAAATTTTACAATAATTTTAAAAGTTATGTACTATACCTTATACAATTTTATTTAAAAAGAAAGTTCGCTCTTCTATCTTTTGATTTAGAGCAAATTTATCAATCACTTTTTTATTAAAATCTTGTATGCCCATAATAAAGTCTTTCTCGATCGAAAGCATTGCTAATGCGGAAAGTCTTTCTTGCTCCATGGTGTTTCTAAGAAAGGTTTTAATCCTTTTTAAATAAGAAAACAGCGCTCTGCTTTGGACGTTGTCATCGGAATGGTTATTAAAACTTTCAATAGTTTCACACTTTTACTAAAAAGTGGCTTCCAAGTGATTTTCTGTAATGAAATCGAATAAAGCTATGGCTCCAGACATGGAACGAAATTCTTCTAGGCTATGAATTATAGATAGTTCTGTTTAAGTTTCTTAATGATCAATGAAAAGTGTTACACTTTGCAGTTTTCAATTTAACATTGTTTCTCAGGAAAGAAATAAAACGTGGCAACCAATTAAAATGTCCTGAGATGTGTAAATCTTCTTTTATCTGACCGAAGATAAATGGAAAGATGATTGATAGAGATTTGCCGAGGGTGTGAAAAAGGAGTGTTGAAAGTAAACGTAGATAAGGAGCGGGTTTTATGTTGTGAGTGAAAGACCAGTCCTCGGTGCGAGGTTCGTGGTTGGAATGTGTGTAGCGATGAGCTGGAACACGTGTCTGAATTTAAATATTAGATATATGTTGATGAAAAGGGAACGGGATGATGGAGAGTGTAGTAAGGAAAGTTTGTGAATGTAGAAGGTAGCTCGGCTAATAAATCCTGCGTAGATAGTAAAAGGAAAAAATAATTGTGAGTGCCTTATAGGTCTGCATGAAGTATTTTTACCTGTGTTAATTGCTTACAGTAGTGGAAACTATGGTCTGTGAATAAGAGAGGTTATAGATCTAAGTACAATGTGTTCGGATGGTACAATCTTAGGGGTCTGTTGTTAGGCTGTGGGACCAAATTGATAAAGATGAGGAATGAACGTATTAGGGGTTGCTGTGGTGGAAGAAGGAGTAAATTGAGAGAAAAAACGAGGAAGTACATGTTGAGCATGGTTTGGTTCATGGGAAAGGAGTGGGATGATAGTCGTTGGTTAAAAGGGTGTATATTGTAGTTGTGGTGGTGTGGAAATCGGACGGCGGGATGACGAATGAAAAAGTGGATTGAGCAGTAAAGGAATGCCTGGAGGAGGAAAATGTGAGTTTGGCAGAGGCGAGATAAAGAAAAGTGCATAAGAGGAGTGAATTTCAGAGGTTTTGTAAGGAGTAATGGTTTGTGTTTATTCAGCGGAGAACCCACATGGACAGATTCTACAGTAGGTACCGTCGCAGTCCCATGAAGCCCGAGGTGGATTTTTCTGAGACTGCCGACAGGTTCTTCATGTGAAAGGTATAAAATTGGGGGCACGGTAACGCTGGCTTTCTTTAATCGACTTACGTCATATTCTCTACTCTTTTCTGTTCGGTTGTGTTACACCACCTTACACCAATCTTGGGTACAGCGCAGGATATATAATATAATGAATAATAATAATAATAATAATAATAATAATAATAATAATAATAATAATAATAATCAATAAATAATAATAATAATAATATAATAATAATAATAATAATAATAATAATAATAATATCAAACTTTATTTAGCTTCCCTAAAATAAATAAACATATAAATATATATATATATATATATATATATATATATATATATTATATAGATAGGATACTATAATATTATATATATATAGTATATATTATAATATTATATATATATATATATATATATATATTATTTATATATATTTATAATTATATATATATTATATACTATATATATATATAATATAATATTCTATATATATATATATATATATAATATATTATATAATATATATATATATATATATATATATATATAATATATATAGTATATACTATATATAAAATATATATATATACTATTATTGATATATCATATATATATATATATATATATATATAATATATATATTAATATATATATATATTATATAATATAATATTATATTATATATATCTATAATATTATATATATATATATATATATATTATGAGTTGAAAACTTATCGAAATTGCGCTCCAGAAAAAGAATATAAATAAAAAATTTAGAAGCGACAAATTTTTTTTTTCTAATCGTTAATTTTTCCAAAACTTGAGTGAGACAGCCTGCAACGAAGTTTTTCCCTATTATGCAATGTAAATCATTTAAAAATTTTTCGAAATATTTCGCTCAGTATTCCATGAGATACGTTAGGGAAAGTTGCATTATAATTGCAACGCGAGGAAAATCGAAAGCCTTATATATATACTTCTTATACGCGTTATATATATATATATAACTATATATATTATATATATATATATATATAATTTATATATATATATTATATATATATATTATATATAATATATATTATATATTTTATATATTATATATAGTAATATACTATATATATATATAATATATATATAATATATAGTATATAATATATATATATATATATATATATATATAGATATATATATATATTATAGATATATACTATAAATATAATCATATATAATAAATATTAATCATATA
>JABUQX010071280.1:0-22500 GCA_015478945.1 Trachelipus rathkii | reverse complement strand
AAACACATATAGAACTATCAAATTGAAGCTACTCTCCTTGCATTATTGATGATAAATTACTTTACCCAGCGATGCAGCTAAAGGGGACTGTCACCTAAGACTTCCAGTATTTCTTTCGAATGTCGATACTGAAAAAATTTCCTCTAGAGTGAGTCGTATATACAATCTGGAACTGGAAAGATGAAGCATATTATGCTGCTGGTGCAAGATATTTGCGAATTTGGTTCTCAGAAATATGCTTGTAAAGGCATGTTTTAAAAGTGAAAGCAACGAACACTAAAGGTTTTAGAATTGCCTTGCGTTTTTGTTATCAGATTATTTTTGAAAATAGATCTTTCTCATATTTACCTTGTTAGACTCACATGTATGAATATATTTTTTGTATCATTTCGAAGAAAAATGGAGTAACACAGGTTTGACTGTAATAATCTTTAAAAGATGCAAAAACGCGTGGTCTAGAACCAATGTTCATAATTCCCGACAGGAGATTGAAAGTAAAAAGGTCAAGAGACATTTGAATCAGGACAATTTATCTTGAATTCTTGATTTTGTTAGATAAACTTTGAGGGAACAGCAATCTAGAAACGATTATAGGGAATTTCTAGAATTTCTAGCAATTTTCCATGGCAAAGCACCATCTTCTGGAATACCTTTCGGTGTTCCAGAGGCCATCCATCACACGAAGTGGATGACATAAGCTGTTTATTGCATAAATATCTTTCTGTTCGTGGTGAATTTGTATTATCACCACAAGATGAGAACGCGATCTGTGATATTTGTATTATTCTGGTCATTATGTATGTCAAAGGATTGATTTGTGCGCATTCTACTGCAAAGGCACCGAATCCGGGTTTCAAGGTTCTTTCTAAACTTTTTGAATATCAAGCTATCGATGATAACATATCTCATGTTGATTTAAAAACTAAGAAATCATTTATGGTATTTGTGCCCTGAATTTGTCGCATTAGCTTTCTTTGATCCACATTTATCTTATGAATTAAAAATGAAAATCGTAAATAATTTGAATTGCGAGACAGAACCTTCAAAAGAATAATATAAGGGGCGAATAAAATTTTTAAACGAAAAATCCCAGAAATTATTAACAACAGAAATGAATAATCGGTTTCTATCAAAACTAGAGGATTTACAGAGAGATTTCACAAGAATTATGACATTCTTAAGACAGATCCATTGAAGTGAAATAAAAATGGAAGTTTGGTAAAAGGTCTGAAATTAGTAAATAAATTGAAAGGGTTAAAGTAGTATTAGAAGGATTTCGGAGGAAAATTTGATCGCGACATTTTTGACCTTTTTTTGACCGCGACCTTTTTGACCTTCACCTTTTTGGCCCTTGACCTTTTTTGACCTTCACTTTTTTTGGGCCTTGACCTTTTTTGGGCCCCAAATTTTTACCTGCCCTTGACCTTTTTGGGCCTTGACCTTTTTTGAGAACCCTATTTTTTGAGAACCCTAATTTTTTTGAGAACCCAAATTTTTTGAGAACCCAAATTTTTTGAGAACCCAAATTTTTTGGCAACCCATTTTTGCAACCTTCGAAGAGGGTGTGCGCCAAACGATCGGCGTAAGCAACCGTCTGTACGTACCCCACCCTAATTTTTTCGACCAACCCTTTGGTCTTCCATGGGTCAATTTTGACCCACCCTAATTTTTGGCCGACCCTAATTTTTGAGAACCCTATTTTTTGGAACCCTAATTTTGAGAACCCTATTTTTGAGAACCTTAATTTTGGCAACCCTAATTTCGATGGCAACCCAATTTTTTGAGAACCCTAAATTTTTTGCAACCCTAATTTTGCAACCCTTCGAGAAGGCGTGCGCCAAACGTTTGCGTAAAGCAACCGTTGACGTACCCCACCCTATTTTTTCGGGACCAACCCTTGGTCTTCCATTAGGTCATTCTTGGCCCACCCTATTTTTGGGCCACCCTTTTGAGGCTAGCCATTTTTGATATCATTTACCTTTTTTTTCCTGACCTTGTCTCAAAGTGCCAGATGTCATAGGTCAATTTGGTCCCACGCCTAAATTTTTTGCCCACTCGGGCCACCCGTTCACGATTTCGTTCCTAACTTGAACGTATGTATGGATCTATCCTAACTTGAACACCTACACACACCACACACACTTACACTACTATACACACATTCACTAATGACAACTTATACACACAGGCGGTTCAATGACACTTAATTTACCCATTAGACACTTACATTTCCTTATACACACAACACACCACATCTCACTTATACACAACATTCACTATAGACACTATATACCCACACTTCACTTAGACCACTTACATTTACCTAGACGACTACATTTACACTTATACACACCCACACACACACAACACACACACACAGATGTACTTACACACACAGATTTACTTTACACACGCAGATTTACTTACACTCACAACAGATTTACTTACACTCACCACAGATTTACTAACACATAAGATTTACTTACCACACACAATTACTTAACACCACACTTACACTTATTACACACACTTCAGCTATGATCATTATACACCACATTCACACGACACGTACATTTACCATAGCCACTTCATTACACTTATAACATCACGTATCAAAGAAACACTACCACCCTTTAGGTTTCCGATGGTCAATCTTTGGCCCACCTATTTTTTGCCTTCCCTAATCTTTCGCAGCCAATTTTTCGGGCAACCCTTTGGGCTTTCCATGGACAATTTGAGAACCCAAGATTTTTCGGTTAACCTTTGTATTCCAGGTACAATTTTGGCAATTGTTAACTTTGTTTGACTGTGATAGCTTTTTGATGCTTTGATGTTCCCCAAAATTTCCCCCCACCGTAAAGGAAGTATCTAGTGATGTTCTATGGAAGTATTTTTGAGTGACCAGGTGAGTGCCAGGAGTGACTGCCAGGTTGCAGTGCCAATGAGCTGCCAATGAATGCCAACGTGAAGGCCAATGGTCGCCAATGTAAGTCCAAACATAGTGCCAAGTGAGTGCACATAGTGCCAACTGAGTGCCACTATTTTTCAAGCCTTTTCTGGCCTCCCCTGAGCCTAGAATAGCCCTAATCTTGGTGTCTACCCCTAAGGTTATAGGTATGAGGATTCGATTGGTGATATTACAAGCTGCTAGGATGCTTCCTACTATGAGGATAACATAAAACAAACTGTTTTTTCTACAAACTAAATGTTTTCAAGAAACAGTTATAGTGAAATGTATTTAGTCTTAAATAAAATTAAAAATGATTCAAGTAAGAATAAAATGACGGGCTCATAATATAGGAGCGTCATATTGAAAATACAAAATAATGTAATGAAAGTTTAAACGCATAGTCAATAAGAAAATATTTTCCGCGAACTGCCGTTTAGAATATTACGCCGGCGGGTTCATGGGCTGTCTCACGCACCGGTCGCGCTTGACGGGCCGCTCCGCTTTGTTCACGTGTATTCTACTATAAACTAGTGATTAATTAATTATCTATTCTAGTGAAATTAATAATTATTACTCAATGCAAGTATTTATTATAAATTACATATAACACTTAGTAAAAATAAAACACTTTTAATACAATCAGATAACTTGTGCACCACTTAAACAAGTCTAAAATTACATATGATTTAAAATGAGTTTGGGTCTAAAAGATAATAAACACACACCTGCAAATACAAGTTTAAAGAACAAAGTTTAATTTTCAAAAGACCTTAAAAATAATTCTCGACCAATACCCATACGAGGTCATATAGAGATAAGGGTTACTCCGACCAATCACAACGTTAAGGACAAACATTCCTTCTTAACCTGCTAAGATCTTACCCATCCAGCATTTCAGTTTGAAATTATTTAAAAATAAAAATAAAAACAATATTCTTGTCTATACTGGAATTACCTTTGACCTGGTATTAGGCTCAAATCAGCCTGGGATACAAAAAGGCTGATCCTAAATTTAGGCCTAATTTAGGCCTAACGTAGTTATATGCACACATTTTACAGAAAAAGGTTCAGTTTGAAATATATTTGACCTGGAATTAGGCTAAATCGCCCCGGGATACAAAAGGATTATCCTAAATTTCAGGCCTAAAGTAGGTATTTCAACACATTTTACAGAGATAGAGGTCAGTTTCGTATCTGTAAGTAGTGCGGGTTGTTGTGTTTTCTTCTGATGGATTGTCAACGTACATAGATAATAATAATAATAATAAAGAAAATCCGAATGATATTAAAAACTTTGGAATATTTTTAGTTAACATCGAGGCGAATAATATAAATGTAAGTGAATAATTGTTATTTTTAAATAAAAAACTTAGAATGATTTTTAATAAAATACATGGTATGTTAGCAGAGAAGAACTTTTTTGTTATTTTTATACTCCTATTACATGGCTTAAAAGTGATGTTAAGAGGCAGCTAGTCAAATAGAACAAAAGAGTTGGCATACTTGGTGTAGAGGGTGCTCAGGGCTCCTTACTGATTTACTGATCTTTATGCTTAAAGGTAGTAAAAATATGTTTATAAATAAAATTTCATAAAATTTTAGTAAAAAGTTATTATAAAACTTGATAGTTAGAAAAACTTTATAAACAAAAAATATTAAACAGTTAATAATAAATTCTTTTTCAAAGATAATGATGATTCTATAGTATAGAAGTTTTAAGAACACTTTGAAATAATTTTAGTTATATTTGACTGAGTAATATGATTTAATAATAACATAAAATGTTTTAATAATTATACGTTATATATATAATGTGAGTGTGTGTGTGTGTGTGGTGTGATGTGTGTGTACGGTGTGCTTTAATATAATAATAACAATAACATGAAGTTAATAACACTAAGTATAATAAATAAAAATAAAAAATAAAATGTTTATAATAAATATACATGTATATGATTAATGTTATAAAATACGTGTATGTGTGTGTGTGTGGTGTGTATGTGCATGTGACTAAACTTTAAAGCACAAAGTATATAAATAATACCCAATAGCATGAAAGAAAATAACACTAAGCTAAATAATATTAAAAATTAAACTAAGAATAAAAATAAATAATAATAATTTCTCGAATACCTTTGTGCATTAAAACAAAATAAAAAACATAATGTTATAAAATATATGGTTAAAGCAGTAAAAACATATGAGTTAAAGCCGTAAACATGTGAGTTAAAGAGTAAAGCAGTAAAACAAAGCATACTAATCCCTTGTTGCTAGGCAATTGCTCTATTGATTTGATTTACTGCTTTAAAGTATGTCATGTTAATAAATATATGATTTAAAGCAGTAAAAAAATAGAGGTGTTATTACCTAAAAAAGAGTTCAAAGCAGTTAAAACAGTAAAACAAAGCATACTAACCCCTTGTGGCTAGGTAACCCTCTATTGATTTACTGATTTTATGCTTTAAGGATATTAGTAATTTTAATAAATATGTGAGTTAAGCAGTAAAACATATGAGTTAAAGCAAGATATTAAAACAGAGTTTAAAGCAGTAAGCAGCTAAACAACGCATACTAACCCTTTAGTGTTAGGTAACACCTCTAATGATTTACTGATTTTGCTTTAAGGTATTAATGTTAATGTTTTAATAAAATTCGCTTCACCAATTGTAGTAAAAATAGAAATGTTTATATATCAGGACACTCTGGTTTTCTTCTTCTTACATACAATTTTAAAAATTTATAAATTAAAAAAAAGTAATTAAGTTAAAATATAAAAGATGTCTGAAATGAGATTTACAGTTTTAGGTTCGCGAAAAGGTTTTAATAAAAATGTTAAGTATGGAAATAAAAATGAATGACTCATAGTATAATATATATATATATATTTTTCATTCGTCACGAAATATGCGCCTGCGGGCGCACGCGGCGGCGGGTACGCGGGGATATGGTGCCTGCGGGCGCACGCGGCGCGGTACGAGTAATAGTTTGCGCCTGCGGGCGCACGGCGGCGGGCGTGGACGTGGCGGGACGCACCTGCGGGCGGGTTGGCGCCTTTGCGGAGTGGGCTCATGCGGAGCCCTGTAGTTACCTTATGAACTAGGGGAAGACATTAATCTTAACTCTGTTCTTTGATGTATGGTAGAGATGAGCCATCAAAGATGATTTCATCAAAGATGAATCAGCAATATAGATGGTATCAAAGATGATGTCATCAAAGATGAGTCATCAAAGATGAACCTTCAAGGTTGAGGCATCAATGCTGAGGCATTAATTGCTAGAGGCATCAAGTTGAGCATCAAAGTTGAGCATCAAAATATCATGTGTGTGAGTGTAAGTGTAATGTATCTCTGTGTGGGTGTGAGTGTAAGATGTTATATGGGTTTAGTGTAAGGCTCTATGGAAGTCGTAAGTGCTTTTAAGGTCATAGTGGTATAGTGTCAAATGTGAATGTGTGTATTAAGGTCATAGTTTGATGCGTGTATGTGTGTGCTGCAAAAGATAATTATTAGGCTAAAGTGATAGAAAAAGCTTAACTTCATAGTAGAAGCATCCTAGCAAAGCATTTGTATATACACCAATCGAATCTCATACCTTATAACCTCAGGGAAGCACCCATATTGGGCTTATTCTTAGGCTCAGGGGAGGCATGAAAAAGGCCTTGAAAAAAGTGGCACTCAGTGGCACTATGTGGCACTCACTTGGCACTATGTGGCACTCACTGACTCATGGCACTCCACTATGCACTCATTGGCACTCCATTGGCCACTTCACTTGGCATCACCTGCACTCACTGGCACCTCATTAAAATACTCATCAAAACATCACAGATGACTTCTACGTGATGGAACCATCAAAGCATCAAAAAGCCTACAAGGTTCAAAAAGTTTACAATGCCAATACAAATGTACCTGGAATACAAAGGGTTGACCGAAAATTTGGCTTCTTCAAAATCTGTCCAGGTGAGACCAAAGGTTGGACCGAAAAATTAGGGCTGCCGAAAATTAGGAGAAAAAAAAATTAGGGTGCCAAATTGACCCAACGGAAGACAAAGGTTGGTTTGGTAGTGTCGTTTTACTGTGTAATAAGTGGTAAATGTAAGTGCTATGGGTAAAGTACATTCATAGTGAAGTGTTTATAAGTGTATAGTAATGTGTTGTATAAGTGTAAGTGTGTGTGTGTAGTAAATCTGTGTGTTTGTAAGTAAATCTGTGTTGTGTAAGTAAATCTGTGGTGTAAGTGTAAGTAATCGGTGTGAGTTAAAAGTATATCTGCGTGTGTAATAAATCTGGTTGTAATAAAATCTGTTTGTACGTGTGGATGTATAAGTGTAAATGTAAGAGTCTATGGATAAATGTATTGTCATACGTGAATGTGTGTATAAGTGTCATAGTGAATTGTGTATAAGTGTAAGTGTGGGTTGTGTGTGGTGTATAAGTGTAAATGTAAGTATCTATGGGTAAATGTAAGTGTCAGAGTGAATGTGTGCACCAAGTCTCATAGTGACGATGTGCGTATAAGTGTAGTGTGTTTGTGTGTGTGTGTGTGTGTGTGTGTTGCTTTGAGTAGGATTGTCAAGTTAGGATAGATCCAAACATACGTTCAAGTTAGGAACGAAATATGTGACTGGTGGGCCACGAGGAGGCAAAAAATTAGCTGGGCCAAAATTTGACCCATGGAATTGGCAAGCTTTGAGAAAAGTCAAGGACAGAAAAAGTAAAGAGATTCAAAAAAGGGCTAAGCCCTAAAGGGTGGCCAAAAAATTAGGGGGCCAAAATGACCCTGGAAGACCAAAGGGTTGTCGAAAAAAATTAGGGTGGGGTACGCCTACAACGGTTTGCTTACGGCAACCGTTGCGCCAACCCTTCATTCGAAGGGTTTTGGCAAAAATTATGATTGCACGAAAATTAGGGTTGCCAACAACATAGGGTTGCCAAAAAATCATAGGGTTGCCAAAAAATCTAGGTTGCCAAAAAATTAGGGTTCTCAAAAAAAGGGTCTCAAAACATTAGGGTTCTCAAAAAATAGGGTTCACAAAAAATAGGGTTCTCAAAAAATAGGGGTCTCAAAAAATTAGGTGGTCAAAATGGACCCCTGGAACCATAGGGTTGGATCGAAAAATTACGGCGGGCTTACGCTACAACGGTGCTTACGCAACCGTTGGCGCAACCCTTCTTCGAAGGGTTGCCAAAATTAGGGTGCCAAAAAATTTGGTTCTAAAAAATTTGGGTTCTTAAAAAATTTTCTCCAAAAAAAATTAGGGTTCTCAAAAGTCAAGCCCAAAAAAGGTCAAAGGTCAAAATTTGTGGCCCAAAAAGTCCAAGGCCCAAAAAAAGTGAAGTCAAAAAATCAAGGCCAAAAAGGGTCAAGGTCAAAGTCAAGGCCAAAAAAAGTCAAGGACAAAAAGGGAAAGTCAAAAAAGTCGCGGTCAAAAAAGGTGCAAAAACGGTCGCGGATCAAATATTTCCTCCGAAATCCCTCTAATACTACTGGTTAAGTTTATTGAAGATTATAATAAACTACTTACGAAATTTAAATTACTCTAGCAGAACACAGTATGCGGTTCAGGTTGTAGCTATTACCGCACAGTTAAGTTCCAAATAAAAAGACTATCTTACGGAAACCTTTGATAAAAAATCCAATCTTATATTTTTCTGTACACCAAACTGTAGGTCGTACGAGAAAAAAAATGGCGGCTTGGTAGGCCCATTTGCAAATGTTTAATGTAGATTCTAATAAAATTTGTAAAATTATAGTTATTAACTATATTGAAAATGATAAGATATACAAAACTAAAGTTAAATTTCGTTTCAATAACAATTATAAACAACTGAACTGCATAGGCCACAGTTTCCCTTTATCTAATATCACGGAAATTGATATACTATATAAATTATATATAATATATATATATATATATATATATTAATATATAATATTATAATAACGTATAATTAATATATATATATGATATAGCGCCCCGATAGCTCAGTGCTAGAGCACTCGCCAAACCAAGCGAGGGAGCTGATTCTCCCGTCGGGCTTGGCTCCGTCCTGCTCGGGACGTTAAAGAGTACACCTCCCTTGATTAGGGCTTCTGCCCGTGGTGATGGCGTTTATTTTGTTTATTTCTGTAAAACTATAATATATATATATATATTATACTATATATAAATATGATATATTATATATAATATATATATTATTAGGATATATATATATATTATATATATTATTATATAATAATATATATATATATATATATATATATAATAATATATATTTTATATATCGAATATATATACATATATAATTATATATAACTATTATATAACTATATATAATAATATATTATATAATAATATTAAATATTATATACTATATATATATATAGTAGATTAATATTATAAAAATTTTTTAATTTAATTTTAAATATATATAATATATATATAATATATATCTTATATATATATATAATACTAATTATATATAATTATTATAATATTATATATATATATAATATATATATAGAATATATGATATATATCATTATATATATTATATATATTAATATCTAATATATTATATATATCATATATATATATATTATTTATATATATTAATATATATATATATAATATATATATATATTAAATAATATATATATATATATATATATAATAGATAATATATATATTATATTATATATATATATTATATATAAAATAATATATTATATATACTATATATATATATATATATATATATATATATATATATATATATATATATATATACTATATATAATTATAATATATATAATATATTATAAATAATACTAATATATATACTATATATATATTTATAATAATATATATATATATATATAAATATATATAATATATATTATATAATATACTATATATATCATATATATACTATTATATATATATATTATAATATATATGATATATATTATATAATTATATTTTTTATTTTTATATTTATTTTATTTATATATAATAAAATATTATAATTATATATATAATATAATAAATAATATTAGATAACTATATATATATATAATATAATATATATTTATATATAGTATATATATATATATATCGTATATTATATATATATATATAATATATGTAATTATATTATTATAAATATTATATAGAATATATCTATTAATATATATATATATAAATATTATATATATTATTATATATATATATTATATATATATTAATATAAATATGGTACTATGAACGGTTCCCTAATCTATCTATAATATAGTATACATCTGCATAGAGTAATTAAAATATATATATATATATATATATATATATAATATATAGCTAATATATATATATACTATATTATATAATATATTATATATATATATATTATATATATATATAATAATATATATAAATTAATTATATATATAGATAATAATAGATAATATTATTATATAATATATATATATTTATATAACTATAATATATATAATATTATTATATTATATTATTATATATATAACTTAATACATTATATAATATAATATATATTATATATATATTATACTATAACTATATATATATATCATATATATATATATATATATAATAATATATAATATAATATCTATATATATATTATATACTATAATACTATATATATACAGGGTTGGTTCAGAATGCCCGGCAATATTGTACTTATGGTTGTTCCTACTAAAATTATAAACATTTTAGGTGGCTATAAACATAGGGCAGGAAAATACTTTATTTTAAACGTGATATTGGGTCATACTTCTCCTATTTATTTTCTAGTTCATCATTTAGAGTAACTGTTCAAAGTGGCCTCTATCTTCCGGAATGCAGCATTCTCCCGACGTATCATGCTTCTCTGCACGTCGTATAGGCATCAGGACCAGCGTGATGTTGTGCGGCATCCATGGATCCGAGTTTTGTAGCTCCTCTTGCCGTTTTAACAGATGTAGAATAAAACCATAGACTATCATCCAGCCCCAGAGAAAGTATAATCAATGGCGTTTAAATCAAGGGGATTCCATTATGGCCATCTTACAGGACCGTTGCCCCTACCCATGGTGACCGTAGGTTGTGTTTAAATAATTCCTGACAAACATGCGAATTGTGAGGCCGGTGCAATCGGTCATGCATAAACAAACATTCCCTGCTATTGCAATCAGATATCTCTTAGAAAGCTCAGGTAGATGATGTCCAAAAAGCATGTAGGTAGCCGAAAAGCTTAGGTGGTAAAAACAAGGACAGACTCAAATGTTTGCTAGAAGACCACCCACCAACATTTAATGAAAAGATTGTTGGTAATGGGTAGTAGCTGTCTCATGAGGTTTTCTCATCCCAGGTATGGGTGTTTCATAAGATAGTAATCCCATTCTTTGCAAGTTTGATTCATCGTAAACGCATAGGAACAAGTACAAAACATCACCAAATCCCCCTCCACCCAACACCCACCAAAAACACAAAAAGACCGAAGCTTAAAACAATAATATAACAACAAAGCTCAAAGACACCCAAAAATAGACCCAAACTCGCAAACAAACGCCACACTAATTAAAACAAACACAACAACTAATCAATGAGCCGTTTCAGGAAGTTTAGGATATCGTGTGCATTTCGAAATAACCACTGGAGAATATCTGCGCTATGTTCATAACCATGTCAGTAGCAGCTCTTGCAAGGGGTAACTGTGAAATGATACAGTTGTTTTTCGTCAATGTTCACCATATGCTAGTAGAGGACACATCGAAACGAAGAGACAATCTTCGGTGCTAGTACTAGGAGATAACTGAACAGCATCGAGTATTTCTTCTTCAACGTACAGGCAGTACAGTCTATGTCTTGTTCGACCGGGCGTATACTCTTACAGGCTTTAACGTGCCATTTTCCCTGAAGCGTCTTACAATGGCCTCAAACGTTTTACGATCTGATATTCTTCCTCTGTTGGGATATTTTTCACGATATCTTTGAACGGCAGCAAGATCATTTTTGAATGTACCTCAGCCATGACGTAAACACATGTCAATTGTTCTGCAAATGCGAACACATTCGTGTGTCACCCAGTTTTGATCTTAACTATGAAGCTTACAACACACATTCACGCACAGTAAACGTACAGACGAGAAAATCGATGAGTAACTTACACCACAGAGTCTAACTGACAGAATTGGCAGAAATGTACTCACTGTTAAACAAATAAACGTAATGAAAAGTGTTCAGAGAAATCGACTTTAACATGTAATATCTCGGTTAGTAAACTAATTTCAACATGTGTATAATGTAACTTTATGATTCTTGTATTGTGCGTAGGAAACCCATACCTAAATAATTGCCGTTGCAATTCCGATAACACCATATACATAATATATACTATATATATACTATAATATTATATATATATATATAACTATACTATATAACTATATAATACTATATATATATATATATATATATATATATATATACTATACGTATATAATACAGTATATATATATATATATATATATATATATATACTATATAATATCTATATATATATTATAATATATAATATATAATTATATAATATATTTATATATATATAATTAATATATATATAATATATACTAGTATATATACTATATATATATACTACATACCACTAACCAAATCCACAACACATACCCAAACACAAACAAAATACATATAACCATAAGTCAACTCTAAACACATAACAAAATACCATATAATCATAGTTATTTACACAACTATACCCCAATAATCCTACAATTAATACACATACAACCAAACACTCACTACCACCTAAATATCAACCGCGCCTTCGACCCTGCCAGTCAAAAATATAAGGTAGGTGTATAATCTCTAGGTTTAAGTACACCTCCAACACACCGTTAGGTTAGGTTAGAGGTAACCCGCCTATAACGCGTTAGCGTCACCCAAAAATTTAATTAATACCCTAAAATTATTTAAAAATAGCGATACAATTAATTATTGATTTTCCCTACTGGGTCAACCACCTTTTAAAATAGCCAGTATATATACCTATTAGCATAAAAAAACACCTACCCCTCACACTACCTCCATACAACCCACACCCACACATAACCTACCTCACAAACCTCAAACCCCAACCAATACAACCTACCATAATACGCACATACACCCATCCCCACCCATAACCAACATAACTACTATACAACACTCACACTACAACCTCACGACTACCCCACACCACCCACCCAAACCCCCTACGCATACACTCACACCTTAATAAACTACTCCAAACACATACAACTATCACACACCTAATACTCAACTACTACCTCACTCACATAATCACCATTACATAACGTACGATCTCATAATCCCCATGTTCAGAACGACCAGGACACCAATGCTTAAAAGTCCTAGACAGAACAACACCCAGCTCATCTACGAATCGTCCTATTATCACCCGTCATTGCCACACACTATACAACAGATAATCAACCAAAAGTATACGACGACAAAAAAAACACTTCCAGATTTACAAAACCAACTCTCTCATAAGCAACTTTAGCAGCTCGATCCCACACCCACCACTAGACAACATACCTTTCCAAGAACTACGATCCCACCCTACGCTACAATTGACATGAATAAAACCTTGACAATACATCTATAGATACAAAGCTAACTGTCTACACTCACATACTATGCAATTTACTCTAATTACACT
The DNA here is from genome assembly GCA_015478945.1 of Trachelipus rathkii. Lineage (NCBI taxonomy): Eukaryota > Metazoa > Arthropoda > Malacostraca > Isopoda > Trachelipodidae > Trachelipus > Trachelipus rathkii. Next base: position 8,787 of record JABUQX010071280.1, on the reverse strand, counting down.
GCCACATTAAACAACCCATACGGTTCAAACAAACGCTTAAACGCTGCACCCCAGTGCAGTGAAACTCCGTCTTGAGTCAGATCGTACCGTATACCTTATTATCCAATACGACTTACTCCACACTCATCTCGAACAAGGAAAGCAACCACGTAACTCAACCCACAAACCAAATTCAGTAACGGTCACGGTACTCAGACAACCCATCTGCCTCATCCAAAAGGGGTAAAAAAACATAGAAGTGGTATATAACTTTAAAAAAGACCCTGATTCTCCAAACTTTCTTTATATTCATTTAAACATTCTCATATTCTGCTTCTTGTACTAATTCACTTGTCTCAAGAAGAAAGACATCCGCCTCATGGTAGGAAACTTCCGTAAACTACTTATGCTGCTAAAAGCTTGTAGTAGTACTGCTAATTCAATAGGAATTGGTTTAACTCATTCCGGAGGACACGTTGCAAAATTATATTCTTTGATGAATCTTAAGCAGGCTGTCCTTTTGAGAAAAATCTTCATATTGATCTTCTGAGATTTCCTCTAGTTCTATTTTATACTTCATTGAAAGGCAAATGGGGTCACCTTTTCTGTCTTCATTCTTTTTCTTTCTAGTGTCTTCCAAAAACAATATGTTACCATCACCGAAAGCTAACTCTTATTTTAAACACTTTTTCTAACCTCTGAACTAATACTTTTCTCAACCACTACTCTCTAGGACATCACTTCTCTAATTCTCACCAACTACCTCACCCTCATTTATAACCAACGGTCACAACATCGGCACCAAATATCACACTCCAACAATACTGTTACTTTATCCACATCATACTACTACTAATAACAAAAACAACATACCCAACTAATCTAAGAAAGTTCCTAACCGAGTCAACTGATGGATATCCCCATATGATTCTTCACAATTAGTGTTCTGAGTTTAAACACGCCTCGAAAAACTTCTTTGTTTCTACCCTACTAACACTAAGCCTTTTCTATTTTGGAAATGGCTGCTTCGCTTTCCAGTCAGTCCCTCAAGAAGAGGAACAGCATAGAACCCAAATAAAAAATATGATCAATGCTTCCACCCTCTGTAGTTACAAATCAAATAGATCTAATGTCAACAATATCCTACACAACTCTTCTTAACACTCTAGTTCTCAGATCCTAAAACCACAAGACTTCACGAAAGTACGATTCAACACAATGTGATGATCTTTTTGCTTCTCTTGATTCTCTGATTACTTAATTCTTATATTCTTTGGAGTTTCCACCTACAAAATATTAAATTGAGCACAAACGTCACGCCAATATACAACGTTAGAAGTCCATCTTTGAAGAGAATGCCACCTACCGGCCTACATCTGACCTTTACCACAACGTCTCGCTCAACTGCACTTCCGACGAACTTCCCAATACTCATGATAAGTATCATAACTCTTCTCTCTCAGACCCACTTCTTTTACCGTACCATACACTGCCACACAAACCCAAAACCAATACCACCCATGCAAGTGATGCTGCGAACGGTCATCACAAATCTAAATCCTTAACCTACATCATATCCAACAAATAGTATCAATATCAAACACGTACGTATCTATCCTTTACAGAAAAAAAGCCCTCTCAATTACTCACCTTTCGTCACAATGAATATTCAAAATCTAACCAACTTATACTTACACTCCGCTATCTATCATAAGGACTCTCCACAATTAATGACACAATCTTCATATGCTCACAGACACAAAATAACAACCAAGCACACCTCAGCCACTCCAACAGCTCCACCACAAAACACAACCCAAACACTACTGAACTATCTTCATACCAAATATATAGAGACAAATGAAAAGAACACACACTTACTATCTTGAAACACTATATCAACACCTTAGCCCACTTGACAACTATTACACAAAAATTATTCACCACACTGCAAGGTTCTTCGAAACTAACAAGAAAAAATATTATATATTTGTGTTTCATTCTAATAGTCTTTCACATATACTATATATATATATATATATTATATTATACTATACTATATATATATATATATATAGTATATATATAATATATATAATATTATATATAGTATATTTATATATATAATAATACTATTATATATACATAATATAATATAATACTTATATAATATATATTATATATAAAAATAATATATTATATATATTATTATATTGATATATATCCTATATATATATACTATATAACAAAAAATTCGAGTTACTTACTTTAGCTATATATAATATATACTATATTGTATATCACTATATATATATATTATATATAATATAGATATATATATATTATCGATATATATATATATATATATATATATATATTTATATATGAAACAACTATACCACAATACAAAACAAGCGTACAAAACCCACTCACAAACTACACTATATTCATACTGGCTACACCCACCCACACACAACCCCCACACCCCTATACTAAAACTCACCAAACCCCCCCACCAATAACACAACCCCAACCCAACACCACACAACCCCACACACCACATAACCTATAACAAACTCAAACTCCCACTACACCAATAACATACTATATACTAACAACTAACAATACACCATACCCACCTACCACAACAATCCCTCAAACCACCAATCATCAAACCAACTACCACAAACACCACACAACCCAAACACTACTACTCACCATACATACTATACCTACAACCACCAACAAGACATACACAACAACACCAACCACACCAACCACACACTATACCCAACATAACATAACTACAACACACCACAATACCACACCACCAAAACCTACACATACAAAACCACACCAACCACCACCCCTCACCAACCCAACCCAAAAACACCTAGCTCAACAACAACAAACCCACCTACCATAACCCAACTATATCACGTCCTAGGAGAGGCCTAACAACTCCCCTACATACATCACAAACATCCGCAACCAATCAAAACAAAAAACAGTACTACTTAACACAACCTAATTATCAACCCACATAACTACACAACTACGATCCATTCTCAGGATGCTTTCCTAGAGCGTGAATGGCGCCTACGTGGTCATAAGAGCACATCGGTTATGTTAACAACTAGCGACGCGCTGTCCTATGCCACTCCCTACAAGCTACCCACTCTGATGGAGCAGTAAACCAAATCATCAATCATTGATATTTCGCACTTAACAAAAAATCATGAAAGTCACAAAAGCCCTCAGAACTCTTTAACACCCTCACTCACATCCTCACCAAAGCCAATCCCAAACACATAAGAACACAGCGACGTCATGCACAACAACAAGTACATCCACCAGAATCAACACCTCAATCGGATGCTCTACTAAACCACAACAAACCTAGACAATCCACCGTCACCCCCAACACACACACACCTCACCCCCGCAAACCAAACACACACCCCCAACCAGCTCAAGCAATCATATATCTAACTACGAAACACCACCCGGTTTTCATCCAGGAAATTACAAGCTCACAAGAACTCAAAGGCCTTACACACAACTCACACCACCACGACAAAGCACACACTCATACCTCACCCCTACACTTATTATGGAAAATTTATTAAAGACTCTGATATATTCTGCAGCCTCTCAATTAAACACTCTAATCTCACGGCGCCCTACCAAAATCAATGGAGTCACCACACCCCCAGCTACTAACTAAACTATAGACGTAACTCACTTCATTCGCCTCTATTACCAACAAATTCTCCTAACACAATACCTCCTACGCCCACACAACCCTCAACAACCAACCACAACACACTACACACCATACCCACACCCACACCTAATCACTAAACTAAACCAATAAACCATCACTACCCCACAACACACTAACACACCATACAAGCACTACTCCAATACAAACACTCAATCACTACACCCACACCTTCATCCACCACACCCCCCATATATATATAATATATATACTAAGTATATATATATATATAATATACTATTACACCCTAACTCATCCAACCATACTCACACCAATCACTTTCCACCCACACATACCAAACAACCCCCACATCTAACACCCTACAACACAACCTAACCTTCAAACCACATCTGATTTTATACATTTAACACAACAACCCACAACAATACAACTACCAACTAACCTCCACTACCCTAAACCCTCACGCCAACCACACTACAATAAATATAAAACACATACTCATAACAAACCTACCAAACAAACACCTAAATAAACTATACAATACACCTATAACACCTAACCTACGCATACCCCAAACCAATACACATATACATACCCCCTATCACACCCCCTCTACTACTACTATCATATGACAATACTGCAGCATCTTCCCGCCCACATAACATAATACGACGCCAACACCCTGTAACGCTATGTGCATAAACAGAACACATCAACGACACCATCAAGCGCCGCCATCTCCACTCCACATAACTAAGAAAGTCTCCTAGATTCAAGCAGAACAGGCTCGCCAATATCTATTCGTACAAAGACACGGCACCACCCCCACCCAACCGCACCCATCAACCAAAATTCTCTCCCCTGCCCCATACTAACAACAACTTCTAAGACCCACCACACTCTAGATCAGATTCCACTAAAACCTGCCAATCTGAAACCATAACTCCTTACGCCCGCCGAAAGCCCCACGCTTCACGTAAATACCTAACACGCTCCATAGACAAACACACAAACTACATAAATAACTACCCCCAACAACACGTACACCCACACCCACCAAAACACAATCACCACAACAACATCAATAACTATAATAAACTAACCTCAAATCTACTACACATAATACAACACGACCACCCGCACACAACCAATAAACTCAAAATACAAACACTACTACCTATATATATATATTATATATATATATATATATACTCATATATATATATATATATATAACCCACAGATTCAGCTCGCTTCTCGTGATGGGGTGAGAGCTGTTGCGAACCAGGGGGAAACCCGATCACCGATGCAACTCCAAAGAGCTTAAAACCTACCATATCCAGGTGAACACTTAGATGTCAAGGACAGCGACTGCTCCCCTCGGACGGGAGAAATACCGGTCTCCTCCTCATGGAACCTAAAGGGAACATCCTCCACCAACCGGAAAATAACTGTTCAAAAAGGGAAATCAATTTTATTTCACGATCTTCATCCGACGCTACGGAGGACAAACCCTCGTATACCTGACATTAATAGCATAATCATTCTCTTATGTTATGTCACATCATCTCACTCAATGAATTGTAACCTTAACTGCAACCAAATTTGTATTTGTCTTAAACCTGGACACAACAAATGTAAAACTATTCATGGGCCTTACATCTTGTACTAAAATATAGATACCCGCTCTGTTCTACAATTTATATAATTTTCATAACACGTATATCTTATTTCTGTAAATTGCTCTGTACATTTTTTTTTGTTTTTCTGCTATGTTTGTATTGTGTGTTTTGTGTTTTAAATCTCATATCCCCAGCAATAAAAATCACCAACAGACCAAAACAACTAAGATCAATCTCCTCCAGCCCCCTCTCAGATTTATCTCCCTACACCCACATAACAAAAATATCTTAATCAACATCACAAACATTATGCTTAAACAATCCGGTGATATTAATCCAAACCCTGGCCCACCAAAATTTATCTGTCCCATCTGCAATAAACACATCACAAGAAACCAACCATCTATAGATGTTACCACTGCAAAAAATGGACCCACAAAAACAAATGTTCCCCTTTCATGATTTTACCTCAGCAAAACCATTCTTGGTCCTGGTTCATATGCAACCCTCCAACTACCACACCACCCCCCCAACAAATTAAGCACTAACAACTCTACTATAAAAATCCTCAAATTAACATAAACATTTTAGACAACAAAATTCCGAAATCTCAGCCTTTCTTTTCAAGCATAACATCGACACAGCCCTGATGCAGGAAGCCTACATACCACAAAACACCTCAAAAATACTTTTTTATGGATATAACGCATAGTTGCTTATAGTGTGCGTTGGTGATAGGATGTGTTTCTTCGGAGCTCCAATGGGTTGTGTGTAGTTTATATCGTTTTGGTTATTTTTTTTAATAGTTTTGTTTATTAAGTGATGTAACCTTACAAAGATAAGTTATTCGTTTTTAATTTTTGATTTTGAAGCTTTTTTAGTTATGTTCGATACTTATAGTTAGTTTTTAGGATTGGGCAGTTGAAAGCAATACGCAGTTTAACTAGTACTAGGTTATGTTTTTTATTTTTATTTTTTTTTCCTCGACTTCTTTTTAACTTACTTTTTTGACGTTGACGTATTTGAATATCCGTTATTTATAAATTTATACAGTTTTTAGCTCCACTTTTTTGTTGATCAATAGTATTTTTTTTTTCTTTTCTGTATGCAAATTTCTTGAGAGTTGAGAGTGCGCGAGGTTCTTTGAACTTCTAGGATTATTCATATTCTTAAATATTTACAAACATAGAGTTTTTAGCGTAATTTTTAAAAAATTCAGGTTTAATTTGGTTTAGCTTCGAATAACGATCGTTATCCTTCGTTTTTCCTTAAGTTTGTCTGTTTGTTCTAGTCTGTTGCTTTTTTTGTTGTTGTATCGTGACGACTGGTGTGTGCGTTGTATTCGAATGGAGGATTTGCACGGCAAGCCAGCGGGCTTTCATTTGACCCACACCCCACACAATATTCCACAAAACACTCACCTGGCTTGCACTCTCACTTCGCCACTCCCCGTGCAGAAATAACCCATCACTCATACTCCAAAACCCTTAATCTCTCGCTCTTGTCTGCGACCCAGCCCAACAAATGGCTACAAGCACACCTTCATCCTACCCATAACTCGCTCTACTAAGTCGATATCCAACATTGACTTTATTCCACAATATTTCGTCTGAAAGGTGGAGTATGATGCCTATGTCAAACCTAAAACCACTCCTCAGTAAAACCAGCGCTCACCACCCAAGAATCCATTGAATAATCCTCTCAACTCACTCTCTCTCACAGTTTACACATACAATTATCTTACTCAACTCTCACAATTCACCATTAATCCATGTGCTTCTTTGCTTACTAGTTAATCCATAACCAGAAAAAGATTTTTCCATGGCACTTTTTGATTACCTGACCACCACCACCTATCTACAACGAGGACTGTCACACAGCCAGCCAATAAATACCTCTTCCTGCAACCAACACAACCCTAACCACACATACTGAGACCATCCATCTCATACTCATCCTAGAGGATTCTCATGTACGAACCAAACACAACACATGCACACCTCAGTAATAGAACGCAATCCAATCTAACATCCACCTCTCGACACCCCTTAAGGCGAGCCACGCGCGAGCAAAGCCGACTCACCTTCACCTATTCCTCAACGATCACTGGAGCACTAATTAAAAGAACCAACACCACATTCCAGGATCGTCCCAACCAATTCATTGAACGACTCTAGCTATGTTTCACACCACTACAGTCCCTTCTCTCAACTAACATACCACCAACTTCGCTCCTATCGGTAAATCTTCACAACACCTCATATATCTCTTATTTTAAATCCTTTCTCAATCCAACAGCTCCATCACTGCCCTATCCGTACTTCCTTCCTGCACACTTTAATCAGGCTCTGACTGCGGGGCATTGCGTATGCATTCTACCGCTAACTACAATTGGAGTGCACCACTGCTTTGACGCTAAAGCGCCTTCGCTGTCCTGCCGAAAACGTTCAGGAGCTCTAAAAACATCGCCTCGATGGTGCATAGAGCACCCGCTCTCTCTCCTCTCTATCCGACACCACCAAATCTATTTCTCCTTCCACAAATCCAACCTAAGCGTACTCCTCTCCTCTCTCTGCATATACGCCCACCACTAAAAAAGCAAAGTACAATGAGCCGCAATCAACCTCAACGCAGCGAATAGTGGCAAACAAACCTGTCATATCTCTACATATACCTCACCTCACTACTCGCCCTCAATCTTTCATATCATCAAGCCTAGAAAATCGTTGCAGGGAATACCTCTTCAACGAGCAAAGCGGACTTTCATTAAACGAAAGTGCGCTGACCTCCTGGTTCTCCTACTGACCAAAATCTTTCTGGCCTCTGCCAAAACCTTCTCTAACAACTTCTGTAAATCATCCTCTCCTTCCTCCTCTTATTCGCTCTGATGGTTCTGTTGCTAATACTCCAACTGAAAAGGCCAGTCTCTTCGGCCTCCTATTTTCCTCCAACTGCAACCCTTTCAACGATCTCTCGGCATTACCTCTTCATCTCTTCTACTCTCAGGTGTTCTATGCCTTTGCCTGTGATTACATTTGAACGGGTGCATGGGCTACTGACATCAAAGCCAACCTTGAAAACCTCAACATCTTAAACAAAACAAACAACCACATCAGAAACCCACCACAAACCAGCAAAGCATGCACATCACCAAACATAGCACTATTTTTACCAAATTTACACACAAAACTTTACTTGTCAACAGAAAATAACCTAAACTAGGACCACCTACCATCATCATTAAATACCAAAATGTCAACAAGCCAAACTACCCACTCAGAAAACATACACAAACTGCAAAATTGCAGACTGGACACTATTCACCAACCATATAGAAAACAAGATACATCCCCTAGATATCAATAATACATCAGCACTTATCAAAGCCATTCAAAATTTCACTTCTCTAATTCAAATGCAGCTAACAATGCCATCCCCAGA
>JABUQX010071279.1:42500-53099 GCA_015478945.1 Trachelipus rathkii | reverse complement strand
CATCTCAGCAGCGGAAAGCTTGCATCCCGCAGTTCTTTCCTTCAGGCAGAGCGGTCGGAACCCCTTAGTAATTTAAACTTAAAAAGTCTTATTAATGGGAAAAAAAATACTCTCTCTTGGGGGTCCCAAGAGTGCGCACAAGCCAACCGGGAGAGGGAGAAGAAAACTCTACAGGCAATACACCAAAAGACCCGTAACCCAACCCCAAACGATGATTATACTTAAAAGCACCGCAGCGGAGAGGCTCGTGGCGGAAGATTTTAATGCGAGTCAAACGCCGTAAACATATTTTCAAAGTAATATCGACTGTAACTCCACAAACTCCTAACCACTTTTATGTCTGTTTTCTGTTTTTTCACCTCCAACCTTCCTTATAGTGTGGTATTTAAACAGAAAATATCTCGTTCGATCTTAATAAACCCCCTCCAACCCACAAGTCCTCCGTTACTGGACCTTGACCTTATAAACTTGAGTCTATCGATCTTCCGCTCACATGCGTGGTAGCGGATTGCGTCCTAGGATTATAGCTCGCTAAGCCATTCGAGTTCATATCCGCTACACTGAAGACCATTTCCAAAAATTTGTAACTGACACAGCCACTGCCAGAACTTTCAACAGCGAAAGTGAAGATCATATACCTACAACCGTCTCTTTATCTTGCAGAGTATCAAACTGCACTGGCGATTAGCAAAGATTGTGCTACTTAGGTTCAGACATGATTCGATTTAATCAATAAGCTCCGTTCAATACAATCCCTCAAGCATCAGCAATTTTTGCTGTGACTATATAAGCAGAATTCTGATCGAATTCCTCTTTTCTCATCTATTTGATCTACAGCTATTGTAGATTCCTTATCCCCAAATCCTGGTGGGAAAGATCGAAAGCTGGGCCGAGATTAATCAAAGTATCCCAATTTCTACTGACCGCCATCCTGAAATTAATGGGAGAAAAATACTCAGAAAAGACTTTTCCCTTTTCTGGAGAGTCGCCAAGCTTTTTCAAACTTCCTAGTTGGCTTTCTGGAAAAATCGTTCGATACCGCGGACCCCTATTGTTTAAAACTAGACCATGACCATCCGGGAGCCTTCTCTCAACTTGTGGGATGTTCTTGCGTCTTCTTTGACTCGAAAAAGCTTACGACACAACTTGGAGAACTGGGATCCTCCTTAAACTCCATCGCCGGTTTTCCGGACAACTCCTTCTTTCATAAATGTCTTTTGTAACAACAGATCCATGCAAGTCGAAGGGCCTTTCTATTCTGTACGCCACTTTACTTCTGGTATGAAGGCGTTCCGCAGGGGGTAGTGTTTTGTTAGAGTGTAGTCTACTATTGTTGCTCTCGGGACTTAAGATATGTTTACCTCTATTCCAGGACTGTCAATGTTTTCACATCTATGTAACGAAATCTACAGCATTTGTACAGAGCTCTGGTGCCAGGCTTTTTCCCTTTCTCGAAAACAAGGGGGCAACTTGTCAACTAGCTATTGAAAAGTAGTTCCACATGGGCTAGCTCCCAGTGAGCTATCCATTCTCCCACAAAACCTTCACGCAGTGCTTAGTTAATTTAGAGGAGGAAATTCGATATAAGTTTGCCTGCCTTATTGTGAGGACGTACAATTGAGCGGGTACAATTAGTGAGAGATCTTGCTTTTAAAGCGAAGCTCTAACACTCATCCTAGATGAGCCACGTGTAACATAATGCACCGCATAATTTAAAACACCTAAAAACAACTGGGATAGAACCATGGCCTTTTGCCTCATCTCTCGCTTCAAAATCATTTGATGGGTTGGGCGATTTCGCAATCCCTGTTACGATTATTTAAATAAAAACCCATATAAAAATCGAAAAATATTTTTTTTTAGCGACTATTTACGAGCTTTACTAGCCCTAATCCGATCTAAACTGGAATTATGGCTGCATAGCAGATATGGTCAGGCATCCCCAACCCTACACCTGTTAAATCCCATCCAAAACGAAACAATCCATATCTCCAGCTGCGAGCTTTTCGATCGTCCCCCCGGGTTCGTACTTTGAAGTTTGAAGTTCCAATTGTTGATGCCAACTCTTACTTATCGAAGAGTAATACATCAGTGTACAAGTTTATATCTCGTTTATCAAAACCGCCAGATACCGTCGCTACTGACACCGAATTTTTGCAGGAGGTACCTCAGAATATTCTATTTACTGGCCATTTGCAAAGTACGGTTTACTAACATCTTTAATTTTTCCTCAACATCCCCTTTTTCAAAAGGTTGCTGCCTTTTAATACCCTCTTATTGAACGAAGGGTTACCAACCACCTTGGTATCCCCTCTCATACCATTTGATTGGCTACTGGACATCTCGCTCCAAATTTGTCTAGCCATTCCTGTGCCCTATTAAAAAAAGCATCATTCCTGTCTCAATCCGAGTTCACGATGAATTACTCCAGTGTTTACTGACGGCTCTAAAACAGGGACCAAGTTGGGCGCTTTCTTCTTGTCTTTCCTGACCAGCAAACCTCCCCATACCCTCCCCTTATGACCTTCAATTACAGCAGAGTTAACGCCTATAATGATTGCCCTGTCTAGAATTCCTAATCCTTAACCAAGATCACTCATATGTCGTTTATTCAGATCGCTTAGGCGCGGCTACAAGCGCTTTAAAACCCCTTATTTCTTAAAAACGCATTGTAGCAGCTGGTGAGAGTGGTATAAAGTTTTGTGTACCAATTTGATCCCGTATCCACGGCGTAGAGTGTACAACAATTTCTTCGTACTTCTCCACTTCACCGAAGATTATATCTATATATTATTATTTATGTGACTCTCCCTCACGAGGTAACTGGCAATGAATTCGCTGACAGAGAGGCCAAAAATGGCAACGCCTCCTCCTACATCTCGAGAATTGTTCAGGAAAATACCTTCCCGAATGCCGATTTCGAACATGGCCGAGCCTACCCATTCAAACTGATTACTAACCTTGCTCCGACGGGGACGTGCGATCATTGTTAGGGCAAGAGGGCTGGACGAGTGATCGGCGGGGAAGAAAACTCAGAAACATTAAAGCCGAACCAGCGTGCAGTGTCTTCCATCCCACAGACGAAATGCGCTTTAACCTATGAGGTGATTACTTGCTACGCCTCCGTATTGGCCACTATTAATATTACTCACAGTCCACAAGTATAGTCCACGAGACCCCTCCTCCCATTTTGCCAAATTTACCGTCGCAAACATATCCCCGACAATCTGTTCATCAAGTTATCTTCTTTATTTTGTTCCCATTCTGGACCCTATTCGCTGTCTGTTATTCCTAACTTTAACTGGTCCAACACCTTTCCTAAAAGATTTTTCCCATAACCTATATCTGAAGCTTCCCCACTTACCAGAACACTATTCTGTGTATCTTCAAGAAGTGAATATCTTTAAGCATTTGATTTTTGTTAATGTAATCTAAGACTATTAACAATGCAAGGATAAAAAATGTTATTAGTTTTATATATTTTGACTGACTAATATTCATTTCACCAAATCAAATCTTTCTTTGACATTTGAAACATAAATATGACAGGGCCCTCCCATGGGGCTGATTTTTTTCAGCCCAGTGTGGCCGCTTCATTGGGAGCCGTGGTGGGTGTCCTGTACACTAACTCAAAAAAAATAAAAAATAACTATATATATTATCTATATCAATAATATATATATATTAATTATATATATATATGTTATATATTATTATAAATATATATATACTATAAAAATAAATATATAATATAAAATATATTATATATACATAAAAAGAAAAACATAATATAAAATATAATATATATATAATATATATAAAAGGTATAATCAGGTATATATATATAAATATGTAGATATATATAATATATATAACTACACTATATATATATATATATAATATATATCATATAGTTGTGTGACATGGAAGATACAGGAGCTGCAGCCCCATTAGATAACTCCTAAGCAGCCTCGGGAAGAAACGCGCACTTGTATCGTGGGACAGATGCTCACTCTCGTTCAAACAATCTAATATTCTTCAAATGAAGGTGTTCTTCAACAGCGACCCATAACCCCTGCATGTGTGACCGCCGGAGTGGGACAGTGTGCCACGCGAGTGGCACAACGAAACATCAGCCAGCATCCCATTTTCTACTCAAAGTTGTTCGGCCGTGGTAGACATTTCGTGTTAGAGTCTGGTGGTTTACCACAATCGTTCCAACGCGGCATTCAAATTCAAGTAATCTTCTGCTGGGCGCAAATGCCTGATCGCATCCTGTAAACGCCTTACGTGCTCTCACTTGCAGGTGCAAACCAACTTTGCACGAAGTAGTTACAGAGGGTCGTAAGCCATTCTCAGTGGTTTTCTTTAATGTGTGCACCACCTAGCTCTCATCTGATCAGCTGACCGTAGCGTACTCCTCTCCAGGTGCGCAGAGCGAGTGTCTCGCGCACCTTGTCACTGGGCGGAGATTCATTGTGGCGCGTTCTGGTGGAAGAGGGCTGCGAAGAGCCAACCACTAGGAGTCCAAAAAGCAGCCCCCCGGCGACGTAAACGCCAATTGCATCGCCGGACAACGCTGCACTCTCCTCAACTCACTCTATTCAGCTATATGAAGGTGTTCACAAGACATTCCGAGGACACTCCTTAGCCTTCCCTTCAAATTAGGTGAAACCAGAGTGACCATGTGCCACTGGAGTGGCACAGCGAACACTAGCAACCAGTAAGCCCATCTGCTCTCCAAGTAGTTTTTCGTCGGTTTTAAAGAATTCTCGTGAATGTTACATACGCCACAAAGGCTTTACTTTCTTCAGGATGGTAAACTTGTTCTTGCTACAATTCGTTGGCAAGACGAGACAGACGATCAATCAACTATGCTTACCTCGCCACACTGGCGTCGAAGGCGCGGAGGGTACCAAAAGGCAAGCTGGGCAGGACCCGATCACACCCATTCCGGACCTCAACCAAAACCAAACCATCAAATCGAAGCTTCCTCCTACTGGGCCGACACTCTCGTCATCCTAGTCAGCCTGTGCCGCCTAGTCCTTACGCCATGCTTCCCGCATCACTGCAGTGCGGGCCAAACTGCACGTAAGGACAGAATGGTCGAAAGCCTTCTTCAGTTGAACCTTGAATTGTGTGCACACCTAGCTCTCACCTGACAAGCTTACTCGACCCGACGTCCTTCCAGGTCGGAGAGCTTGAGTGTGCTCGCGGCTTGCACGGGAGTCTGTGGCCCGCATCTGGTGCAGTGATGGCTTCTGGCTGGGAAGCCCTTACCATTTGGATAGACCCTAAGGGCAGCCTCCGGGGAGAAGGTAGAAACACCACTTTATCGTCACCAAGGCTCGACTTCTCTTCATATCTAAATTCTTTGCAATTTTTGAAGGAGCGCTCCCTACTGCAGTTAGTGACCATCATGTAAATAAAGGCGGTGAAACTTAATATTATAGGTACTAATTAATATGTAGCGAGGAATATAGTATAATATAAATAATATATATAGTATAGAGGTAAACTAGTAATATAGATGATTTATAGGTTATGAGCACCAATAGTAGAAGATTAGTTAAGTTATAATAATATATATTTAAATAAATATAATAAGTTATTATAAGTCAAAGGGAAAATATATATAAATATACGAGCAGTGTGGCGGCTGGTGAGATAGCCCAGCGATTTACACTTGATTAACGAGGTTACGTAAACGGGAACGTAATTTACAATTTGTCTACCGTTGGGTTTGAAACGTAAAAGTAAGCGAAGAGCACTCCCTAAACAAAACGATTTGTTAAATACTTTGTATGCGAAAGGAGTGGCATACCTGCTGTAGCGGCATACGGTCTTTTTATATAATATTTATATGTGGTGGTAGTTATGAGAAATTTGGATAACGGTGCGGGTAGGTCATTTCCTTGCCGGTTTAACTCGTATATTACCTCGTTACATACGTCGAGCGACACGGGAACTCCAACTGTTATATGACATTATTGTATTTTTTGGCTATTTCTCATGGGAAAACGGAATGATAGGGGTTTTTTTTCCAGGATAGTCTGTAAAACTCTTATATATTATATGAGATATATAATACTTATATAATATTAATATTACAAATATATATATGGTACTAAAATTAATTATTTTGAGATTGTATAATTTGAATTAAATAATTTCTTTTAAAAAAGTATATTATATATAAATTATATAAATACTATATAAATATATATAACTATATATATATATATCACAATAAAAATAGATATATATATAAATAATTTGATATATTAATATCAATTATATAATCTCTTATGTAAGATTATAAATTTATCTAGTATAGTTTTATATAAGTATAGATTAAGTATTATATATAATATTAATAATAGATAATAATTTTTTTATATAGTATATTATATATAAATAATAAATATTAGGTATATATAATATATATATTATACTATATATATAGTACTATATATATTATAGATATTCAATGGACCCAGCTCTTTGAAAGGAGTAGAAAGAGCCTTTTATGTGAGATGGATAAGCGGAACCCCCTAGAAATGAAATTTTAGGGAACCCAGGAACGACTAATAAATGTTAGAGAAATTATTGAAGACAATGACATGGAATTGACGTAATTTAAAATGTCCTATTTAGAATTAGAGTCGCATAGGTGTGCGTTTTTGGAAGACCTAACGTATCGTTAGGTATGGTAGGGTAAGAGGAAGGAGGGCAGTTTATAGTCAGTGTAAGCTGTTAAGCGTGAAATGTATATTAGTGGTGTGAAGAAAGAATGAGAGAGTCTGGAGATATGGGTATGAGGGAATTAGGTAGGAAATCTGACCGTGGATGGTCTAGGGGAAGGGGCCAGACACCGGAAAAACGGTCAGGCGGGAATATGACGAGAAAGTAGAAGAGAGAGAAGAAAAAATTTGATGGAGATTATGGTTAAAGGATTATTCCAATAAGGTATTTGATAAAAAAAAGTGTAGAGGAGGGAAAATTTAGCAGAAAGCATGGGAAGTAGGCATTTCAGTCACTTATGGACGAAGATTAATGGAACCCCTCAGACAAGCGTATGAGAGGTACTACACGGAAAACCTATTGTGAGTTATAAGGAGATGCACTTATTTTAAATATTGCAAAAGGAACCAAGGTAAAGGTACCACTTTTATTACTCAAGGTATAGTTTCAGCGGCCGCAAAACAAAGGGTGGACCACCAAACGGAGAAGAAGGTGAGAAAAAGACAGTTCCATTGGAAATGTGCCATAAATGTAGAAAACGGAAGAAGAGAAGAGGATATTACATGTTAGTCTGATTTGAGATATTCAAGCTCTGAGCTGGGTAGAAGGAAAGAACGAGGTGGAACCAAGTTAAAGATAGGGAATAATAGTGTACGTATATATGTGAGAAAAGTATAGAGAATTAACTTGAAAGGAGAGGATGCGTGTGATGTAGATTTTCTGGTCTGAGCAAGTTGGATTTTTAATGATAGGTTATATGCTGTAAAATGGAGATGGAGTATTTATTCAAACGGAGAGTGGTACTTCTCAGCAGTAAGGAAAAAGTATTCTGCAAAACAATACTTTAGGTCTGACCTAAGAGAAGAATATAATATTCAGAGACAGAAATATTCGATCAGAGATCTACATGACTCATGAACTACCATATAGTAATATTATCGAATACTTCACTAGCGAAGAAAAATTTTTAGGGAGGATCCGTAAAAAGTCCATTTGGACAAGGTTCAAACTGAGATTCTGCCAGAGGATAAGTTAAACAATGGAATTCCGCTTATTGCATTTAGAAGTGAATGGCGACGCGACCGTGGTATGGAGTGTTGAAGATAGTTGTCAGTAAATGCGGCAGAAATTAAAATCCAAAGAAGAAATTGTGAGTGAACTGTAAGGTCGAGAATTTTAGAGCGTGAAACTCAAACGGGAACTTGAATTAGTAGAAACTAAAGAAAAGGAAAGAAAAAGAAGATAAAAAAGAAATGAAATATTATATGTTATTAGATTACGAGGAAACTAATGTGAAGAGGGAGATAGGAAGAAAAGTGATAGGAGGACGATACATTAAGAAAGGAGTTCTATTAAGTACCTTTTTTACAAAACTTTGTCGGTAGTCAGCAAGATAGTCTCTAGGCACAATAAGCCTATGGATAACCTTAGGGATGGAAACCGTGAAAGAAAGTACTATCAATGACTAATAGGTTGGTCTACAAATGGTAAATGAAAGTGAAGGACGAGCTATGTATAAAAACAAAAGATTCAAGGAATCGTTCATTTGGACGAATGCACGTTGCCCCCTTCAAACAAATAGAACCGCTTTAGCAGGGTAACAAAGAAGGAGGGCTCAGTAGTTGTTGGTGGAGGCATAAGATGTAATTATATAAGAAATGATTCAAGTGAGTATGAGCTGATAAAGATAAATAAAGTAAATAAAAAAAAGGCGGCCAGAAGCAGTGAGGACCGATACGAAGGAAGGAGAGTAAAGAACAGTGAGAATAAGTATTCTATAGTCCTGGCCAATCTAATATTTTAATTAAGAGGATCAAAAGTGAGAGAAAGTCGTTGCTAACATCAAGTGATTATTAAAGCGGGGATCGATTATATCAAAATGGTGTTATTGGTGATGAAGAACTAGTGGATATATAGTCTATACATACATATTAGTACCAGACACTATAAACAGGGAGATGGACGGAGTTACTTCAGTGAAATTGATTAAAGTGATATATATACTTACTTATAATGATACAGGAGTGAGAGAGGGAAAGAAGAGATAAATGATGGAGGCATATAATTATGAGAAGGATAGCCATAGTAGGAGGAAAGGTTAGAGATACTACAGTAATAAGATGAAACCCGATGTGATATATATAAGAGAATGCGTGCGTGAGAAGGCGATGTAGTTGCCCAAGAAAACGGGTTACCAAGTGCACTGGGGTGAAAGATGGTTTTTTTGTATTAAGCCCCAGTTAAAGATTTTTTTATTGAGGATTTAAAAGAAATGGAGAGAGAGAAAATGAAAAACGAAATTTAGTGAAACAATGAACCTAAATATTTTTACATAGAAGAGAGAAAGGAAAAAAGGAAACAAAAAGATAAAAATAAAAAGAAAGTAAAGGCAATATATATATATATAAGGATATAAGGAGACAACAAGGACAGACTCTGTAGATGAAAATCCACATTCAGATAGGAATTCCTTTCTAAGAACCATTCTATGGCCCGCAAAGAAAACATATGAAAAGAGAGGATTAAATTTTAGAACCGTAAAAAGGATTAGGAATGAAAGAATAGAGCCCAGAGAGCGTAAGGTGGGAAAGAGAGCCAGTCATCGTATATATAAATATTAGGACCTTAAGATATACATAAGAGCCATGCGACGGAAATCTCTATGTTCCAGTTCTGCTTAGTAGAGAGAATATTTACGAATGGAAAAGTATGGGAATTTCAAACAAAACGAGCGAATCTTAAACCATAGCTATTTTATTTTATAGTGTGTAAAAAGTCTTTCGAAATTCTCCTAGTAGAGTAGAGACTTTGAGTAGGTTGTGATGCTGTGCAGATTATTGAGCAAAATGTCAGAATGCGGTAGTGTATAAGGTTCGAGTAGGGATGAGTGTGATACAGGAAATAGCGAGAGAGGAATGTTAAACAGAATACGAGAAATAAGAAATTGGTTCGAGAGAGAACAGGGCTAGGGGGAAACAAGGAAGTGTGTGTGTTCGAGCCATATTTTGTGTTTCGGTTTGTATTTCGTTTATTTTACATGGATTGTTAGTGCATAATAGCACAGGAGTTAGGCTAGAGAAGAAATCGCAAGTTCCTTCAGGAGAACAGGTATTCTCCGCATTTGGAAGAGTGAGAATATATTGGCATTATGCCGGATGACTCCTTGGCGTGCTGGAGTGAAAGAGAGGAGACAGTTAGAGATATGTCGGATGAATTGATATTGTTTTGCCAACAGGATGAGAGGCCGGCTTGACTAAAAAAAAAACACAGAAAAGACGGAGCATACATGGTGGTCAGGTCATAGAGAGGATATGTGATGGGAGAGGCATAGTTTGACGTAAAGATTGGGCGTGAGTTGGGAACGCAGGGAAGCCTATAGCGATAATAAGACAGGTGGAAAAATTGTAACAAATTTGTGGAATGAGTAAGATTTAAGTATAGGTAAAACAGAGCAGGGATGGAATAAATTGTACAAGAGTAATCACATAGTATATAGAAGAACATAATAGTATCCACTCATAGATAGCCTAATAGTAAAAGATCAGTGGATATCCCAACTGAAAGATCTAGATACAAATGGCAGTTAGAAGACGGTGGTCCAACCGAAAATTTTGACATAAGTTTGTAACAACAATGATAACTCATAACTCTATTACTATCACGGAGCGCAGGACATGAAGGTGATACTGAAGCGAGAACGACAACAAGAGCAAAGGATGAGAATTAGATACAGTGTCGTTCGGAGAGAATGTACGTTTTGGTGAGAGCTGAGTAAGAATGGGGGCGCATGGACTAGAAGAAGAGACAGAAACAGGATAAAAACGAAGAGTGAGTATAAGGATTAGAGTTTGAATT
>JABUQX010071279.1:27500-40000 GCA_015478945.1 Trachelipus rathkii | reverse complement strand
ACTTGGTATGTCTTCCTTATATGATGCAACATTGTTGTATCCAATGTTTTTCAAGTCGCTACGTCAAAGGGGTTGGGGGGCCCACCCCTTAAAATTTAAAAAGAATGACTTAGATAGCTTGAAATCAAACAAAAGGAGTGTTGCAGAGAATAATGAAATAGAATTTTCTAATTTTTAAAATAAATGGCAAACCATATGGGCCGGAGCCGGAACTTGATGTTTGCGGTGCCAGAATGGAATCTGGCTCCAACCACATATTAGAACAAATGAGGTGTGTACATCTATGTTTTCAACGGTGTAGAATTCATTTTTGGGGTTTTCAGAAACCCAAAAATGAGTTTGAGACCCCCTCTTGAAGGGGTTCCCCCCTGAAAAAAAGAAGAAAAGCATAGAGAAGACGAAAGAAGATGAATGTAGAAAAGAAGAAGAAGGAAAAAGAAGAAGGTCTCGATGGCTGATCAAATGAGTGATGTATGTGTAGGCTACGGTACCGGTACCGGGGTGGAACCGGTGCGGTGCCGAATAAGTAAAAATGTACTTAACATCAATCTTGATAATTAGGTGTAACTTTAATATATGTTTTTTATAAAGCATAGATCTCATTTTTGAGGTTCACACCAAAAAACTCTCAAATACGTTCATTGAAGATCACCAAAACAGTGTTTCTTACTGAAAAATGGATCTTTTAGGGTTAGAGGAAGATGCATTATGCTAAATCACGGTTTCAACTCTCTTAAACGATCGCCGGGTTGGCATGACCGAACGCGAGGTTGCCCCGCTGCCCGCAGGCGCTTCCCCCGACCCGGAAAACGACGCGAGACGCCCGCAGGCCCCAATATTTACTGGCGCGAACGCTAAACATATTTCGTAGGTTTTTCGTTTAATAAAAAGTGTTACATTACTGTTTTATTTTTCTTTTCAAATAGATTCGTTTTCCTGTACCTATGAAAGTTATTTTATTTATACTTGTAAACTTTCTATTTTTTTTTTATTATTATACAAAAACCCCTGTTCAAGTTAAATTTTTTAATAAAAACATATTTTTTCTACCTTAAAGGCTATAACTCAATAAGGAGTAGCGACAAGATAGCCCCAGCAGGGCCCCTCCCTTCACCCTGACTATGCGCTAATGTCTTACTGCTAATTATTGCCCTTCTACTGTAGTTTTTACTGTTTCAAAGTACCTGTCCGAAACAACTATTCTGGGTGAAAAATAACATTTAAACTTTGTAATATATATACTAGTATAATATATATATATATAGGTGAGTTTATATATATATTATATATATAGTTATTATATGTATATATATATATATGAATGGTATTATAATTAATATCCTAGATATAGTATATTATTTATTATTTATATTAGCTGATTAGCAGATAGCTCACATAACTACTTTAACTAAAAAGCAAGCAATATCTATATATTAATATTATAGAGAGAGGAGAGAGAGAGAGAGAGAGAGAGAGAAGAGCGAAGAGGATATAAAAGTCCTTATCTTGTATAATGTAAAAAATTTATTAAACAGTTTGTTTATTCAGTAATAATTTTACAAAATGCTGTTTACATAATATACCAAATCTTTCACCTCCAACCGCAAACAAACATCCTGATGGACCCTACATGGAAATGTAACATTCCCCAGATATATTATTGTTATTAGTGTTATTATTTAATGTTATAACCTCTTCTTTGAATATTCATCAAGATCTTGATCGTTTAAAGCACGTATCTGAAGAAATTCTTTGGAAGGAATGGTATCTTCATTTAATCGTACCACATGGACTAGAAATGTTTTAAACAACATTGCTTGTTTCCATAATTTTCTCTATATGTCCATCCAATATAGGTATCAATTATTATACTTAATGTATATATCGAGAGTATGTAATCTCGTGTCCCTTTTTCTTAGCAGCTGATGCTCTTACTCTTAGCCATAGGCATCATAGATGCATATACAATGCGGTATTTTGATGGATCACGTGGTTAGTTGTAAGGATGTCTTAGTCGAAAACTGAATTATTAATTGACACATTTGTATACCAGGTTTTTAAAATAAACCAGCAGCGTTAAATATAAGCTATAAGTCCCATAACTACACCTTTTTAATATGCGTATTAACATAAAACTATATGTTACGATGGTTGGTTCTCAATCTGAATATTCATATTTCCAGGTTTTGTAACCAGCAAACCTTTAAAAAATACTGACGTCATAAACATGAAATTTCCTTGAAAACTTATCTTTTCAGCTAATACTAATTACAATGTGAAATATTTTATGAAGGCATTAACTTTTAATCATTCTGTATACAATATAACTCATGGAATATTATAATAATATATATATAAATATATAATAATATATAATACTATATATATAATATATATAATCTACTATATAAATTTTTATATATATATAATAAGTTTAAATCTAGTAAAATCAAGTTTTTCATTTTAAAGACTTAATTACATAATTAGAAACTATATAGTCATTTACATACAAAAGTTTTATCAAATATTATTTACAAAATTCATTAAAACACAATTTTTTAAAAAACATTATATGAAATAAATACAATAAAAACTCCACATAAATTAGAAATATAAGGGTTGAACAGGGTTAGACATAGTTTTTATATAATTACATTATTATATTTAAAAAAATGAAAGGAATTTAAAGAGAAGCTTATATATAAATTTAAAATCCAAAGAATCAATCAGATGAAACAATGTGCCATTTTTGATCCCTCATAAACAGAAATCCAGTGCTCCTCCCTGTTGTAATGTTATGGGCGTTGTGAAGTTCGAACACGAAACCGGTATCTTTCTCTAGTTTTACAAGACCTACTATCGTTAACTAGCGGAGAGTCACTCTATAGTAATTCGACGGTTCGTAAAACCACAGTTTTTAGCTTCTTCATTCATCTTTAATAATTCAAATAATTGTCATGCTACTCTGTCAATGAGTTGAGGATGTTCCAGATAAAAACCAGGCAGTGATTGGTGATTGTAGACTACCATTAAAGGAGAGACTTATCCCTAATATACCCTTTCTTAAATGTTTAAATGAAAGTAAGCGTTACAAGCTGAAAGGTCAGCGTTGAGATCGTAAGCATATTTACATTCTTAGCGTATCTTCAAGATCTATCCCTGTCCCGGCGTGTCATTCATGAAACAGTGTTTAGCTAGTTAGATCGAAAAAAGGTCTGTGAACATAAGAGATGCGATCCATGTATAACATTTCATGAGTCCCGACCGTAAAGTTGGCCGTTTACAGTAGAACTGATACCTTCTAAGTCCAAAAGGGGTGAATTATAGGCTGATTTTTTATAATTCCTGGCGTATGCTCATGTTTCAACAATAAGCCTGTGATTACCTTTCTGAGGCAATGACCATTCACAATGTTGGGGATATTGATACTCGAAATCCCTGTGAGTAAAGTTAACAAACTTTGTTTCCACTCGTTTAATAGGATACTTCGCTGTAGTGTTCAAGAGAAATTTTTCGATTTCCAAATGTCTCTGGGTTAATAATTTCACTTTTAACATAGAGATAGGCTTCTAACAACTTGAAACCGGTTCAGGGTCTAGATTGCTCGTTTGCAGCAGGTTTACTTTTTATTTTAAGAGGCGAAATTTAGGATTTAACGGGTTAACTCGAATTCTTAGTGATCTACAGCTGGTTAGAATAAGGTCTTTCTGAGAGAAGATGCTACCGTTTAAAACGTCAACCGTAAAATCGTATTGTGTTCCTTTGTGTTTTTACCAGCTTTATCTATATGTGAGCCTCTGTCTTTGAAACCTATAAAAACCGCAGAACGGGAGATGAGATGCGTGTCAGCACATCGGCAATAATTTACATAAATTTCATATATATATTTCCATAAGGATAATTTGCAGCTGATGAACCTAATGAAGTTTCATTAAGATACACTTCAATCTGCTTAAAACAAGTAACATAGGAAAATTGGATACTGTGTATACTATGTGATCGTCAGATGATGGAAAGTCTGTACCATCGGGTTTCGTCAGTTTCGTCTTCAGATATAAAAACACGTTGGGTGGGTCTAAATACTGATCCGAAGTACCTGGTATATTGAACTCGAGAGGGACATCGGTGTTGTAATTGAATGTATGGGGTTGATGCTGATGAAATTGGTTTCAGTTACACTAATCTGGGTGGGATTCATCGAGAAGAGATCCAGTTCACTCTTGCAGCAGTTGGACTAGAAGGATGGAGAAATGCATCTTGTATGTGAGGGTGCTGACCGTATAATGAGAGTTCGGTGGTTTAGCGTATTTCTTATATTCGGTCACAGTATGATTGATGTATAGTTATGTTAAAAGATGCCAGTAAGTAACTTAAATAGAAAGCTACATTCATTGTCATATTTCTTTTGATCTCTTTAGTTCTTTAACCTTTTCTTAACGCATATTTCATACGTTTTTTACCTTGACCACGTCATTTGTCGTCGTAATTTTTCGCTTAGATCATCCAACATCTCATTAAACATACTGATAATTCGCCTTTTTAGGGACTCGCGAGGTTAGCTCCTGGGCTATATCGTGTAACGTATGCATCCCTGTTCGTATAGCTTTTATTTACCATATATTTCACCCCGTCTTCAAAAAGAGGCATAGCGCTTCTCATTAATTTAGAGAAAAATCCACCCAGGCCATACCCTTTTGTAATTTTGTATCCAACGAAATACGCCTATTTATACATTATTCATACGGACTTTCTATTTCAGGCACTATCTATACACTGTGAGAGGTTGAAGTTATATGAATGAA
The DNA here is from genome assembly GCA_015478945.1 of Trachelipus rathkii. Lineage (NCBI taxonomy): Eukaryota > Metazoa > Arthropoda > Malacostraca > Isopoda > Trachelipodidae > Trachelipus > Trachelipus rathkii. Next base: position 35,198 of record JABUQX010071279.1, on the reverse strand, counting down.
TAAATATAACTGACTACACCACTTATATATAATCTTACACCAATCCTTATTTCTAGTATTTCTTAAGACTTGATAATTATGTGAAGATTTATTCTACTCTGTTAAAAATAATTTAGTCCATCATATTTATAGTTTAAAGGTGTTCTGTTTTCTTTCTAATATGACTTTACACAATAGTGTCTCGTCTGTGAATGGGATATACGGTCTACCTTCGACATTCCTTAATATTGCATTCGCACAGATCCTTAAATGTGAACAACTGATAGATGGTAAATAAATAGAACATTAGGAAAAAGAAAACCTTTCCTTTTTTAGGAAATAAGGGGGCTCTTAATAAGGGGGCTTTAGTATTCCCTACATACTGTATGTCAACTATATCTGTACATAAATACGTAAGCATCCGCTTGAATCTATGTAACATTCCGGAAAGGATGCATATAAATTGAGAGCATAAGTTTGAGTTCATAAGACTGTTGTTCAGATGTGGGGAAGGTTTCATTATTTTCCACTATGATACATTATAGAACAGAGTGAAATGTTTCACTACAGCTTCGTGTTTATGCACACATTTCCGAAACAATCTGAACGTTTAAGGATAAACACTTCAGTGGGTCTCTCAAATTCATTCCTTTGTCGATCTTAAAGTGATTAATACCCTGTCTTTCCTCCAGGGTGGTATAGATAATGTATATTAAATCTTTACAATATCTTAACTTACAGCAAACGGGTTTAAAATAACGGTGGATGTCATGGATTGAACGGTAATATCCTCTTTTTAACACAAATTTCATTACTTGTACTAAAAATGTATATTTTTTGTAAGTGTTTATTTATTTTTAATATAGATTTAATACCAAAGCTGCAACTCTATACACCATTATCCAATGAACGTGCCTAGAGGTTTTCAATATTTGCCATCTTAATATCATTTTGCATAGTCCTACCTTCATAAGATCTCTTGCTTATAGTTGAATAGGGTAAGTAATCGTTGTTAAAATCTGAAACTTTATTATCAGGATGTAGATCCCAAGATGCCGAAGAAGACAGGTTTAAATAGAAATGATCTACACTCTCCCATTGATTACGGATGACAATGATATTTTCGTGATTTTCACTAGCTTTTATATATAAATTAAACTTGTTAGGGTAGCCCACCCATTTCACCAGTTACTGTTTATTTTTACCCCGACTTCTTGAACCTAAATTTTTTTCTATTTTATATAACATATTACTCTCAGATCGAATCGTATTTTTCTGTATTTCTTGTTTAGTTATAAAATCCTCCTTTTTTTTATGGATTCTCCATCTAAATCTTTGAGATAATATAATTTCAACCCCTCATTAGGAAATTCTTTTATGCTATATCTACCTTAAAAACTTCTCTAGACCACCCCGCTTCATATCCTTTTCAAAACCTGTCATCAGCTCTAGAGACACTCTTACATATTCATTCACGTTTATAATGGATTTATCTTTAATTTTTACTACCTCCTTGGGTATGTTGTGCGTATCACCGATGGTGTTCTTTCAGGAGCATTTTCTAAAGGAGTTGTCATTTATAGTTCTATGAAAAATATCTATTTAAGAATAAGTTTAAGGTCATCGAGTATGTCATTATACTTAAAAGTGTCATCTTAGTAAAGTATCTATGCATTCGCTCTCTTTAAACATACGCCTAACTTTAACAACAATGGAAGAATGAATTATAAATACTGAAAATATAACTACAAAATATCATAAATTAATTCCTGAAACTCATTTACCTAGAGAAATTTCGCATACCCCTATCCGTACAAATCAGTTTAGGATATCATCATCATTCCTTATAATTTCTCTCACTGCACCCCAGCCCACTGTATCTGATTTTTTATCTTTTAAAGCTTTTTAGACCATAAGTATCTAGAGTATTCATGTCCAATAGTAAAAAGTATATATTGAAAACCTTCATTATTAAGAACTGTATTTAATCATTTCCGTTAAATCTAATTGCCAAACATTATCGAGGTGATGGGGCCTATGGTTTTCGGGTGGAACTATCATCATATCTCATTAAAGGTAAAGTAAAAAGATCTTTCCCTCCTGACAATATAGCAACAACTATTTTTTCTCAATGTGCCACTTTGCAGAGTATCCTAGTTGAACCTCAAAAATCTGATTTCGGGTTACTCTCAAGCTTGATAGTAAATACATATCAAACCTTCGCCTTCGCTTCCATGTTGAATATAATAAGGCTGGGTTAAACATATATATATATATAATATATAATTAATATATAATTATATTATATAATATTATAGATTAATAATTTAAATATATAATTATATATAAATAATTATATTATATATATATATATTATATACTTATTAGATATAATAAATATATATATATAATAATATATATATATAATATTTATTATGAGGTTATGGGTATATATATACCGAATATTACTAAATAAATGGACGAGGGCTAAAATTAAAGGTAATACAAAATGGTACATTATATTATCTTATCAATATCATTCGACCATATACTTTCAACTAACTAAACCAGCAATACTATTATCATATTATATTTATTATCTCTCTATATATATTATTATATATTATATTATATACTAGACTATAACTATTTTAGTTTTCATACTATATTTATACTATATTACATAATGTATATATGATATAATATATATGGATTTATATAATAGTATATATATAGGTGTATGAATATATAGTATTATATAGATATATACTCTCAAATAACATAATATATATAATATATATAATATATATATATATATATATAATATATAATAATATATATATATATATAATATATATAATATAATATATAAATAATAATAATATATATATATATAGTTATTATATATGTATATATAATATATTATATATATATTAGGGCTTTTGGGCCGACATACCGGGTGATGTGGGAACACGCAATTTCGATTGCTAAACGCAAGCACGAAGTTAAGTAATCCTCTGTTATGCCAATACGGTATTTATTTGCATCAAATTTCAGTTTGGTAATTGTATATTAAATTAATGTACTACAAAAATATATAAGTATTTAACGTAAATAATTTATATTTGAATGATTTTTATTATTCCTAATTGATTTTATCGTTCAGATTCGTTCTCGTTTGGGATTAAAACACTTTCGGATATTGTTTTTTTTTATATCCTAATTATCGGATACAACGTAATATCAACATTTATTATTTTTTTATCGATTTTTTTTTTTTATACGATTTATCAACGATTCGAAATAAGTTTACAAAAAATGTATATTAAAAATTATATGAGAAAATCATTAATATAAAATAATATTATTATTTGCAAAAGATTTAATTTTATATTATTATATCAGCAAAACTATACCGATTACGTATAAAAATAATCACATTATGTAAGAATTGACTTAGTTAGAAGTATCGCTTTTACTGATATTCTTCCTCCGTATTAGGTATACACGCTAAATATTTCTGAAGCGTAATAATTATCTTTACCTAGACGTGGATTTCTTGATTTCATAAGTTCATAAGGTGATATCTTTATCTTTAGAAAAATTTTATTATTTTGATAATATCTTAATCATTTATTGTATATTTAAGAATTATAAGTTCGGGGAAGGTAAATGTCTGAAGTTTACTTGTTATTTATGATGGTATAGGTTAATAGAAAATACACATAATATGAACATAATAACTAAAGAATCATATTTAAGTGATACAATAGTCAACAATATTTTAATCCTTGACAATTTTCATTATATCTGAATTAATTTATTCATCCATAAAGATATAAAGGAGAATTATGATTAAATATTAGATCTTTATAAAATTAAGTATATATAGCATTGAGTCCAGCTTATGCGACCTCTATTTTAGGTAAGCTTCTCCTATCCTAATGAGAGATATATTATATATAAAAGGGATCATTTATTCTAGTGGATCGTCACAAGCATTACATCTTAATTATGACGCCTTCATCTCGCATTGCGGTTGGCAATTGCGAAAGATTCTCATTCGAGCATGAGCTTAGGTCTAGCTTAACACATAGATGGTAAGTTTTTAAGATCTATGTAATTTCTGTATTGGCTCTGGATATAAGCACGTTTTCGGATGAGATATCGCGATTCATGAGTATCCTCAGTATCTTAGATTATATGGCTTAATATTACCGCTTTTATGAGTAAATCGCGGTCATACACTACTTCGTTCTTTTCAAATACTGTTATGGCGGTGTTATAAGCGGATTGATGCGCGTGATAGTACAGTATATTAGTGTATGACAAGATTTTTGTATATAGCGGTCACCTAGCAGAGATGTACAGTGGACTGTGTTATGCGTATGAGACTACAATGGCTTATATCGATTGTAATATGAATTGTGCTGAACTACAGAGGAGAACACTTAGGAATAACCCATGTACCTAAAGCCGGTTTAGTTTGATAGTATAATCTGACTTCACGCATGTTGTGAGAAGAGCCCTCTAAATACTAGAGCGCGGTAACCTGGTGAGTTAGTTACGGTTCTTGAGCATGTTTGTCTCAGTTCAAAACCTGTTAGGAGTCCTAATTCTCTTAGATGGATTGACAGGGTCCGGCCGGTATATTTAATGATCATATACTTTCATTTTCTCTAATGACTCATATTATGGTAATACAGCCACCTTCTTCATTATACAGATATAAAACTGGTAATCAGACGAACAATGACTATAACAGAAGTAAAAAGTAAAGGTATGAAAACACTCCACCTCCTTCCTGAAGTAACTTCTTTTTACTTATCTAGATAATTTTAGTTATTTAGATGAAGTTTTTATATTATGTATGTACTTCTGTGTACAGGCGAAGGCTTACCTTCTTGAAGGGTTTGTTTAAAGTAGATACATTTCTCATATAAAGATTTAAGCAGAACTTCTGAGCTAATAACTACACTGGATTGTGAAATTAATCTAATTCAATATATATGTGACAGTCATTATAGTTTATCAGTTTTTTATTTCAGTTATTATTATGATATAATTTTATATTAATTAAGAGTAGTATAACTATATTAACGCATACAGCAGCGTTATAGTATTTCATTCATTATTATTTATAGAAAAATACTAGTTTCTAAATTAGTCTGAGTCTTAACATGTTAAAATAATTAGATATTGACGTGTTATTCAAACAACTCAATAATTATTGAATTTTTTATAAATATAACGTTTGTATATACATTTTAGGCATGGTATATACGAGATTCAAACAAGCTTTATCAATTCGTAAATGTAAAATAAAGGCAATGGAACGCTGCTTTACAATTATATATATATCACACTGTACTTAAGAGAAGTCTATACTCCGGATTTATCAAAACAAATAGTCCGATAGTTTATATCCACAAACGGAAGTGTGTAAAAGCCTAATTTTCAAGAGTCGAGTATGTTTTCCTTTTATTTTATTTTTTGATTTTTTGTTTATTGAAAACTAAAAAAAATAAAAATTATGTACGAGGAAGAAAAAATATAAGAAAAAAAAACTGAGGCTCAAACAATTAGCATTGATCTGTTATTTAATGTGTTTTGACAACTCCCATATCGGCTGAGTGCTGGAGAATTTTCTCATGATTTTATATGGTATAATTTAACTTATTATACTAATCACCTGATAAACAAAGTTACTACCAGTTTCATGGCGAGCTCTCTTGAATCGTAGACAATTCCTTTCATACATAAGGAAACATATATGAAAATAAATAAATTATATAATTTTCTTCTCATTTAACTTTCAATAGCACTAATTGCATTTTTAATCACTGTTCACAGAACTTGTATGACACTCGAAACTATAATTATTTTTTCTTGAGAATATAGCTATTAAAATCTCACAATCCCTACTCTTATAACTTTTAAAAGAACCTTAAATAAAAAATAAAATAAAAGATTTCTTGAGTAAAAATTTTAGCATATACATGAATGTAATTAGTTATAGACAGCGGTGGGAACAATTCTGCTACTCTGATTACCGCCAATTAGCGAAGCTAACTTTTCCGTTAGCAAAAAGACCTTTCTAATTAACTTAAAAAACAGTTACTTTTTTTAAGTTAATTAAAGAGGCTCTTCAGCTAACTCTTAAAATACATCTTTGTATCTACATCGTGATAGAAACTGCAACTGTTAAGATGGTTGACTATATGCAATAAAAAATAAATTAAAATTAAAATTAAATAAAAATAAATTAAAATTAATAAGATGCGATAGGTCAACACAGCAGCAGCAGCTGAATCAAGGTCTTCGGTAAAGTACAAATTATTTTTGTATATATTACAAATTTTTTAGGACAAAATTTCGATATTGGGAGACCACTGAGGAGAGCAACATCACCAGTAATGAGTATGAAGAAAACTTCTTCAGCAGCACTACTCAATCTCCGGAATACAAGAGTCACAGGTCATTGAAATCCAATGTACAGAACATAAAGACCTAAGTGAAGTCAGCTCGAAGAAGGACTTGACTGACGTTTTTTTTCTTGTGTGAACAAGTACTGATTGACCTATTCACCAAATACAACACAGTCATCCATATTACAGTTCTATAGTTGAGAGTCTGTTTTCCGTAGGCAAACACATTTTGAGGGCCAAGATAGTCGCCACCCTGCTGGATGCCAACTTTGAGGTTAATATTCATAGTGTAATCAACGGCACGTCAGGCGATTTGGAAGCAGCAGGCTGTCAAGCAGAATGAATACCCTAATAGATTAATGTTATTTTTGTGTATTTTTTTAATAATATTTTTGATTAGTTATTAATACGCTAATAGTAATTAATGTTATTTTGTGTATTATTTATTATATGATAATTATTTTGATTAGTTTGAAATGTACATCTAAAAAGCAATACAAACTGTATGTTAATGTAACTAGTGTTAAGTGATTTAATATATATAATCATTTTTTTATATTTCATATTTCTGTAGTGGGTGACCATAAGCCAAAGGCTACCTAATATACATCACAGTAGGGGTGGGATGAGGTGAGTTATCCCAAAGCAAATCAAATTTAATGAGCCAACATTACACAGGTAATACACTCAGCGTAGTGATAAGTGTGTATAAGGGCCATAAAGGCGTATTGGAGCAAATAGATTAGGAAAAGGGAGTTATTATATCAATATATATATATATATATATATATATTATATATATATATATATATTATATATATAGTATATATATATATATTAAAAGCTAAAACATCACCGCTCACTGGGCAGAGCCTAATATATGTGTTTACCCAAACTTTTAAGTGGATTGTAGAATTAGTATAGTAATTGTAGTAGACTCATAAGTACAGTCTAAGTGAGTTACTGAGTGTTCAGATAAGATTGGAGACATAGAGAAAGTGAGAAGATAGTGACTGTAGCAGAAAGGCTGTATCGTCAAATCTCGAACCCTATATCAATGTAGAGAAGTATATGCGTATATATGTGAAAAGATTTCTAGTAAAGTGAGTAGGCAGCTATATACGTTCAAGCTGTAATTAGCTCGATTAAGTGCAAATAAATGGATTGTATATATGTCACTATAGTTAACTTAACTATTAGCATTATGATACAGTATGACAGATGAAATAGTGAACAAAGAACAACACTATAAGAGCTACATGCTCTCATGCTAGTTTCATACTAGCTCGTA
>JABUQX010071279.1:15000-25000 GCA_015478945.1 Trachelipus rathkii | reverse complement strand
TGAGCGTGCATGTGTTTGACCACTGCCAGGGCAGACGACACAGAAACCGAGTACTGTCCAAGAAGAAAGATTACGTGTTCCCCGTCTCGAATCGCCAAACAAGTACCGCGCACAGAATAATAATACCATAAACCGGGGTTATTATGTATAATGAAATGCAATACTTAACCTTGCAATCACTCTGTAATTGTAGCCCCCTAATGTATGCGCACCATGCTAGATACGATCCTTGGGAGTAGCAGATGAGCGTGCATGTGCTTGACCACTACGCTACGACGAGACAAAGAGAAACCGAGAATACTTCTCTACCATTCAAGAAGAAGGCGATTCCTCCTGCCGCACTGAACGTAAATAAACAGGGTACCGCGCATAGAATAATACCATAAACCGGGGTTATTATATACGAAATGCAATACTTTAACCTTGCAATCACTTGTAATTGTACGCCCCCTAATGTATGCTTTTCACCATGCTAGATACGATCCGGACCCCATGAGCGTGCATAAGTTTGACCCCATCACGCGCCGATTCTTATGACAAAGAGAAAAACCGACCAGCGAGTTATTACCATACTGCTCGAACGGGGTCAGGGTACCGCGCATGGCGAATAATAATACCATAAACCGGGGTTATTATATAATGAAATGCAATAATAACCTTGCAATCACTTGTAATTGTGGGCCCCTAATGTATTCACCATGCTAGATACGATCCTGGACCCCAGATGAGCGTGCATGTGTTTGACCACTACATACGACGAGAAACCGAGAATAGCCTCTATACTTGTATTTACAAATAGCTCCTGATTGCAGGGTAGTTGCATTTCTCACTCATACATAATAACCCTCGGTATTAGTTATCTCCCACCATGTATGGCACCTGCTTGGCCCTACGTCAGAGTGCAGAAAGGGAGGAACCGTAATGCTCTTCTTGGACAGTAGAAGTATTCTCGGCTTCTCTTTTTGTTTCGTCGTAGCGTAGTGGTCAAACACATGCACGCTCATTTGTAGAGTCCAGGATCGTATCCTAGCATGGTGAAAATACATTAGTAGGTATTTACAATATTTGATTGCAAGGTTAAAATTGTTGCATTTCTCATTATACATAATAACCTCCGGTTTATGGCAGGGTATTATCTCACCATGCGTGGTAAATTCTGCTTCTGGCCCCACGTTCGAGAGCGAAAGCGGGAGGAACCATAGTACGTGCTCTTCTTGGACAGTAGAAGTTTTCTCGGTTTCTTTCTTCTTTTGTTTCGTCGTAGCGTAGTGGTCAAAAACATGCACGCTCATCCGCTAGGGTCCAGGATCGTATCCTAGCATGGTGAAAATACATTAGGGGGTATTTACACTTACAAATTTGATTGCAAGGTTAAAATTATTGCATTTCATTATACATAATAACCCCCGGTTTATGGTAATATTATTCACCATGGCGATACCCTGTTTGGCCCTACGTTCGAGTGCGAGCGGGAGGAACCGTAGTAATGCTCTTCTTGGACAGTAGAAGCAATCTCGGTTTCTCTTTTGTCTCGTCGTAGCGTAGTGGTCAAACACATGCACGCTCATCTGCAAGGGTCCAGGATCGCATCCTAGCATGGTGAAAATACATTAGGGGGTATTTGTTGTAAATACAAATTTGATTGCAGGGTATTGCATTACTCCTATACATAACAACCCCCGGTCTTGGTATTGTTATTCACCATGCGCGGTACCCTTGTTTGACCCTACGCCCGAGTGAAAGGGAGGAACCGTAGTAATGCTTTTCTTGGACAGTAGAAGTATTCTTGGTTTCTTTTGTTTCGTCGTAGCGTAGTGGTCAAACACATGCACGCTCATCTGCAAGTGTCAGGATCGCATCCTAGCATGGTGAAAATACATTAGGGGGTATTTACAAATACAAATTTGATTGCAGGGTATTGCACACTTATACATAATAACCCCCGGTCTTGGTATGCCATATTCACCATGTGCGGGTACCCTGTTTGGCCTACGTTCGAGTGCGAGCGTGAGGAACCGTAGTAATGCTCTTCTGGACAGTAGTGGCTCGGTTTCTTGCCCTGTCGTAACGTAACGTCATTCGGTTAGGTCCAGGATCGTATCCCCAGCATGGTGAAAATAAGATTAGGCTACAACACAAATTTGACAGAAGGTTAAAATTGCTGCATTTCATTATAAATACACAACCCCTCGGTTTATGGTATTATTATTCACCATGCGCGGTGCCCTGTTTGACCCTACTGTTCGAGTGCGAGCGGGGGGAACCGTAGTAATGCTCTTCTTGACAGTAGAAGTATTCTCGGCTTCTCTTTTGTCTCGTCGTAAAGCGTAGTGGTTAAACACATGCACGCTCATCTGCTAGTCCAGGATCGTGGGTCTTTAGCATGGTGAAAATGGGCCATTAGGGGTATTACTACCAAATTTGATTGCAAGGTTAAAATTATTGCATTTCATTATATTATATTATTATTATTATTATTATTATTATTATTATTATTGTTGCTGGTTATTATTATTATTGGTTGGTTATTGCTGCTTATTGATAATAATATTACTGAGTAGTAAGTAGTGGGGTAAGCTGAAAAATTTTCGTAACCCTTTAAAAAAAAATTGATCATCTTCAATACGTCCCTCGGAAAAAAATACTTATATCATTTTTTTTTTTTTTTCAAAATAAGGAAATTTCTGAATATAAAGAAACCTTGGTTAGGTAACTCCAATCTCTACATTTAACTCGCAACATACCGAAACTCTATTTATTATATAACCACAAATACAATGGTAAACCCAATATATATATAGTATAGTAGCAGTATAGCAGCAGCAAGGGCGTTAAGGCAGCAGCAAGGTATATAGCAGCGGCGTTGGAGCGGTGCAGCAAAGTATATAGCAGTAAGGTATATATATGTTGGTATATATATATGTAAGAAGCATATAGCTGGGTTATACATAGCAAGAAGTATAGCAGGGCAGGGTATGCAGGCAGCAGTATATGTTGCTAAGTTAAGACAGTTATATACAGGTATGGCGGTGTTATATATAAGGCAAGGTATATATATATATGCTGGTTATGGCCGAGTACAGCATATCTAGTGCATGTAGCCACAAGGTTCCTTCCCTGCGTGATTAGAATGAACAAGATAAATGAAAACCGAACCATCACCAATATATACATACAGGATATGAGCGTTATAGCAAGTAGGTAGCATAGCAGTTTTGTATCAATATGTATATAAGCAACTTGCTTTATATAAAGTATAGTTAAGTATATATATATATATATTTGTTGTTATTTATATATATAAGCAACATAGTGTGGAGCAATTCATATTAATGCTAAAACATGTAACAACTATGATGTAATACATACATAAACAGACTTGTTTTAAGACAGCGGAATACAGCAGGCAGGCAGGCAGCAGCGGGCATACAGCAGCAGCAGCAGCAGCAGCAGCAGCAGCAGTAGCAGCAGGCGCTGCTGCTGTTGCTATGTTGCTGGGCGCTGGTTCATGACCCAATTCCTTTTATGTCATGATATTCAAAAGAATTTAAAATGATATTTATTCTTTGTCATTTTGAAATGTACTTCATATTAAAAATTAACCCTATGTTCAAGGAGTGGAAGGGAGAGGGGGACAGGGGCAAAAATTGAAAAAGAATATCAACCCCTCTCAATTTTAAGGGGAATTTTTTAGATGAGGGCATTCGCTCGACTTGGATAGCTTATATTCAGATGTAAATTGAAAGTCGGAAGGGGTTTTCTTAGTAAATCATTAGTTGGAAAAAAGGGAAGTTACACAAAGAGTTAGGTTGTGTTGGGTGATTTCGACATTAAAGTCGTGCCGTGCCGTACACTGAAAACCTTTCGTATCCGATGGAATATTGGTTCCCAGTTTCTTCGATCACCTACCGCTGAAATGTCAATATAAATGTGAAATAACTTCAATAGGGAGGTTTATCAAGATCTTCAGCTAATGAAGAACAGTTAGTAAGGTTAACAAGTCTTTAGCTTTAGACACTCCTACACAATTATTTAAAATAATAGACGAAAACTGTTATAAACTCAGCCGCTCTTCAATATTACAGAAAATAATGAAAAGATTCCGTTAGCATGAACAGGATCGCAAGTTTCGTTGGCTCTTCCTTCCATGCTATTGAGAGATTACCAAATGAGTTTGTTTTCAACATTTTAATTGTTGAATGTAAATATGACACAGCCATAGAAGAAGTTATAAAAATTACGAGCTGTTTTTGAGTTGAAGATGTGCTTTAAAGTATTAAATTTATTAAATTGAGGCAAATCACAACGATATGCAGCTCTAATATCAGAGAAAATAAAATAGGAAAACTTATTCAAGAAACATAAAAAAAAAAAAAAATTTGAAATATGAAGATTGTCATATGAATGGATAGGATTAGAAAAGCAACTGGGAATTTTGTTAATATAAATATGAAAACACATTTCCATTAGTAAAAGTGAAGAAAAATGATAACACCAAATTAACAAATAATGATATGAAGAGATTTGGAATAAAGCTAGAAATAATTTATCAAACGGATGACTGAAACTAGAAGAAAAGAAGCTTGGATAGCTGCAGTGAAGCACTAAAAGAAAGAAAGCTTAGATACCTGTAGTGAAGCACATACATTGTGAACAAGCCTTTTAAATCAAACTTTAAGCACATTAGCAGGATAAGAAAAGAAGGCACCATTGGAAATTTAGCGTTAAAAAAATGTTTATTATCAGAAATGATAATCAAAGAGGAATTGAGAGATTCTTGCCGCCACCCCCGATATATGTATATATATATATATATATATATATATATATATATATATATATATATATATATATATATATATATATATATATATATATATATATATATACCTTTTTGCGATTGAGATGCGATAGATTTCATACATATTCGATAAAAGATTTCCAAATTCAATATTTGTACCTTAAAGTTCAGCAATCCTGTATGTTAATCGTCAAATACAATCAAAATTCAACAATGTGAAGAGCAAAAATCACCAATGATTTCTAGATTTTCAACATTAAGTTTAAAGTTCGGCCATTGTCACAGTAATTCGTCTTTCTGCAAAACCTTTCGGTGAATGATAATACATTCAGCATTGTGGCATAATAGTTCGGCAGAATGGTTTATAATTCAACAAACATCCAAAAGGCTGCGATAAGTTTGATTCCTATTTAACAAATTTAAAGGTTTATTCGACAATATTAGACTAATTTGGGCAATTACGTAAACTAGTTCGAGGGTTTTCAAAACACATCACCGGTGTCCTATTTATTATTATAGATAAATAATGTACTATTGGTACATGTACAATAATGATGTACATCATAGAATACAAGTAAAATGTAAAATATATGTTTCTGAAATGTACACTATTACACGATAGTTTGTTTGTTTATGCATCGTAGTAAAAATGTATCTGCATGATTAATGCATTGTACAAATACTTACATATAGTATGTATGTAGTATATATACATATTTTATATCGTATATATTTTTTTTTTTTTTTTACAGTTATCACCACCGCTCACGGGCAAAGCCCTATTCAAGGAGGGGGTGTTAAAATCAACAAAACCTCAACTAACGTAAATTACGCAGATGAGCACAGACGCGGGCTTTAAAGTGAGGGAGATTAAATTGAGTAGGAAACACAGAAGATGGAAGAGAATTCCACAGAACAGAGGTGGCAGGAAAGATATATATATATATATATATATATATATATATATATATATATATATATATATATATATATATATATATATATATATATATATATATATATATATATATATATATATATATTAACACAACTAAGTAAAAAACGTCAATACCGTACCTTCAATATTGCAGGAGATCTGATGATCTGTGTTCCACGTGTTTCTCTGTGAATACCTATATTCGTGTTGTAGAGTATTAAATATGCCCAGACGTAGGTACTCTCGAGTTTCGGGTGAGGACCGTAGGAAGATAATTGAGTGCTACCAAAGAGGAGAGGACTATCTTACAAAAGCTGCGTATCTCAACGTCAACAGATCAACTGCATGGTCTGTTGTAAAATAGTTTATACATACCGGATTCACGGAAAGAGATTTGCCTTCGGGAGGCCGCCCTCTAAAATGGATAATGAGATGATAGGAATTTCATCATTATGGTCATCGAAATGAACCATCGATATCACTGAAAGACATTTAACACTCTGCTTCATGGGAGACGCAGCCACTAAAACCCATGGTTTCTTTAACTACTTTGCATAGATCATTGGAAGGAGCTCTTATATCAATAAAAATGTTGCATGACGTTAACATTAGAAGGAATTGTGAAGATGTCCTTAAAGGACCAGGATGGGTGGTTGTATGTGGTGTTCAAACGTAATATAATAATAATAATATAATATAATAATAATAATATAATAATATATATATATATATATATATAATAAATAATATTATAATATGTATATATGTATTGAATGTATAATAATAATCTATATTTATATATATCTTGTTGTACCTCTATATAAGTAATAATAATATGTATGTAATAATATATAATATATATATATAGATAAGATATAATAATATATATATATATAATAAAAAATAATAAAAAAAATAATAATAATAATATAAAAATAATAATAATCTAATAATATATATATAAAATTTTAATTTATTGACACTTCATCCTAATTGCAATATAGATACTATCTAAGATTATATACCGTACTATGTATACTATATATATGTAATATATATATATATATATATATACTATATATATATATATATATATATATATATATATATATATTTTTTTTATCTACCTCTTTTCCCGAAGACTGGGGGTAAGGTGCGTATCATGCATCGGAAAAGAAAAGCAGTAGAAGAATATGACAAAAGTCGAAAAGAAAGCCCAGCCTTACCGCCCCCTCTGTACCATTAATTAGTAAGAACTCGTCGCAATCAGAAAATCCACCCTAGAACTTCATGGGACCGCGACGGATCCTCACTATGGTAAATCGTCAAGTGTAGGGTTCATCCCCTGGCCCAGGTGGGCCACAACCATACCCCCTCACAATCCCCCGCCATTCTCTCCTATCATGCACCTTTCTTCTCGCCTCTACCAAACTCACATTTCTCTCCTTTGAACATTCGTTTACTGACTCAATCCACTTTCTCTTCGGTCTCCCAGCCGGTCGGTTCCCAACACACTCGCCACTATACATCCGCTTAACCAACCGACTATCTTCCATCCTTTCCACATGACCAAACCATCTCAACATACTTTCATTTATTCTCTCATTTACCCCTTTCTTCACACCACACAACTCTCTAATACGTTCATTCCTCATTTTATCAATTCTTCTCACACCTAGCATGCCCCTAAGATTGTCCATCTGAACACATTGAACTTTAGATCTATACTTCTTATTCCAGACCATAGTCTCACGACTATACAATAACACAGGTAACAACATACCCTCATGTAAGACCCTAGCACACTCAAGACTTAGTCTCTTTACTTTCACCAACGATTTAATTGCACCAGCCACCTTCCTGCCATTCACAAATTTCCTACTACACTCTGCATCGTCCGTTCCCTTCTCATCCAACATATACCCTAAATATTTAAACTCAGACACTTGTTCCAGCTGCTCACCATCTAACATAACTTCACACTGAGGAGTGTCCTCACTCACAACCATAACCTTACTCTTATCCACGTTTACTTTCAAGCCCTTCCTTTTACACACCCTGCCAAATCTCGCTACCAATCCTCTCAAACTCTCTTCAGATTCGCCATACAGAACCAAATCATCCGCATATAATAGGTAGGGCACCCTCCACTCATCTCCATTCTCCATCATTCTAACACCATTTCCTGCCATTCCCACCATTAATTCTTTCATAACTCCATCCATATACAAATTGAATAACCAAGGAGACATAACACAACCCTGTCTCACTCCGCTATTAATCCTAAACCAATCACCATTGACACCATTTATTCTTACACACGCTTCACTATCGTCATACATACTTTTGATTCCATTCAGAAGCCTACCACCAACACCATATATCACTAACACCTGCCATAGAGCTTCCCTATTAACCCTATCATACGCCTGTTGCAAATCCATAAAACCTAAATACAATTTATTCTTCTTCTCTCTCATTTCCTCAATCATTTGTTTCAATGTAAAGATTTGATCCACACATCCTTTACCACTCCTAAACGCACCTTGTTCTTCACCAATCAGTCCTTCAGTCACTCGTCACACTCTTTCGACCAAAATACCAGCATATACCTTCCCTACAACACTCAATAAACTTATTCCCTTATAATTTCTACAGTTCCCTTTCTCCACTATATAAGGTACTATTATTGCTCTCCTCCAATCCCTTGGAACTATACCCTCCATAAACGCTTTGTTACACAACTTCCAAATCAAATCAATCACCATCTTGCCTCCGTTCTTGATCATTTCACCAGTAATTTCATCTATACCTGCAGATTTACCATTCTTCAACTTTCTCACTCTACCCATTACCTCCTCCTTGCTATATATATATATATATATATATATATATATATATATATATATATATATATATATATATATATATATATATATATATATATATATATATATATATATATGTACAGTATATATATATATATATATATATATATATATATATATATATATATATATATATATATATATATATATATATATATATATATATATATATATATATATATATATATATATATATATATACACGGTATATATATATATATATATATATATATATATATATATATATATATATATATATTTTTTTTATATATATATATATATATTATATATATATACTTATTTATTTATTCACCATATACTATTACATATTACGTTGGTATGGACATTGGATGTATGAAGAGGGCTCCCCGAAACGAAGAATATATTTTAATGAATGTGGGTTTCATTTGCACAGCAAGAGAACTTATGGTAGAGCTCCTATCGATCAAAGAGCCAATAGAACTGTTGCTGGACAGAGAGGTCGAAACCTTAGTGTATTGACTGCCAAAGATAAAGATGTTTACCTGTTTTATTTTGAGATGGATTATGGAAGGGTTGCTAAAACTAGAGTCGAAAACTTTCTATACAACGTATCGACGATTTTACGAGAGGAGGAGGTATATATTATAATGAGCAATGCCCCTGTGCACGTAAGAATTGTAAATCCTACAAAACATCATGAAATCATTTATCTGCCACCCTATTCTCCGTTCCTAAATCCCATTGAAAACTGCTTTTCGGTAATAAAGAATTATGCAAGAGTTAGACTTGCCAATATCCAGGGCGAACTGGCCAATCCTATAGCTACAATCCGAAACGGCCAGCCAATAGCAAGATGGAAAGAAGTAGTTTTGCAAAGGGAGATAACAGCAAGCATGTATGTGCTTACGCAGGAAGCTGTTTACAATGCATATAATCATGCAGATACATTTTTACTACGATGCATAAACAAACAAACTATCGTGTAATAGTGTACATTTCAGAAACATATATTTTACATTTTACTTGTATTCTATGATGTACATTATTGTATATGTACCAATAGTACATTATTTATCTATAATAATAAATATGACACCGTTGATGTGTTTTGAAAACCCTCGAACTAGTTTACGTAATTGCCCAAATTAGTCTAATATTGTCGAATAAACCTTTAAATTTGTTAAATAGGAATCAAACTTATCGCAGCCTTTTGGATGTTTGTTGAATTATAAACCATTCTGCCGAACTATTATGCCACAATGCTGAATGTATTATCATTCACCGAAAGGTTTTGCAGAAAGACGAATTACTGTGACAATGGCCGAACTTTAAACTTAATGTTGAAAATCTAGAAATCATTGGTGATTTTTGCTCTTCACATTGTTGAATTTT
>JABUQX010071279.1:0-5000 GCA_015478945.1 Trachelipus rathkii | reverse complement strand
TTCCTATAAAGATAATTGTGAGAGTAAATATTTTGATCCCAGTTATAGATATTAGCTTTGTGGATATAGTGTATATGACACAAATATATATACTAACAATGTAGATTTATGATGATAGATTAATATAAGCGAGCATATTGTACTTGGATGGAAGTCTGTACTTGAGATTCGGTAAGTGCATTGAGTATCTTCCAGCTGAGACTATAACAGGAGAGAGAAGAGCGAGACGGCGAGGAGGAGACGAATGGTGTAGTATATATATATTAGTCTTGCGATGGTTGTGGTGGAGGAGTTGGATAAGAGTTAGGATAGAGCAGTAGTAGATCGTCTATATAGGAGCAATCAGAGTTAGGTTCGATTCATATATCGTTTAGCTGGAGGTATCATAGGTCCTATATTAGTCGAAATTATCTTAAAAAATATGTCTATCTATAATATTTATATAATTTACATATTCCTATCACCATATGATTTAAGGTATAACATATATATCCCGATGATGACAGTTGATAAACTTTCTAAAATAATAAAAAGAAGGAGCAAGAGAAAAAAAGAAAGAAATGAAGGTAAAAAAGAAAATGAAGCAACAAAAAGAAATAAGATAAAGATAAAAAACATATTGTAATTAGATGAAATAAATAACAAAGGATAAATGCGAAAAATAGGCACCAAAGATCTGGTGTCTCATTGTAAATAAAATTGATTGTGATTAGAGGTAATGGAAGTTTTAATATTGCAAATTTAAATATTCGCATCACTTATTTAAAGGAAACTTTGTATTAATAGATTTTTTTTCACTCTGAAATATTTATATATTGATATTATTCAAAATATCATATTATCACTATATTTGATATATATATAGTCATATATTTCTTTACGAATTACATCAATTAAATATAAAGATATTATTATTAATATATATTAAATAATATAATATATTATATGATATATTAATTAATAATAATAATATTAATATATATATATTATATATATAATTATATTAATATTAAGTCATTATAATATATATTTCTTTCTATATATATAAATATACTATATATATATTAATATATTTAATATATATATATTAATCATATAAATAATATAATATATATTATAAAATCTAATATTAATATAATTAATTATATATATAATATGTAATATATATATAAAATTATTAATATAATATATTAATAATATATATATATATATATATATATTATTTATATTAATAATATATATATAATAGTATATTATATATATATATATATATTAATATATATAATATATATTATATATTATATTATAAATAATAAATATATATATATATTATATATTAATATATTATTAATTAATATATATATATATTTATATATAATATTATAATATTATTATATTATATATATATATATATATATTATATATATATATTATATATATTAATATAATTATATATTATAATATATATTATAATTAATAATTTACATATATATTAATATATATCTAATGATGAGATCCACGTGTATAATATATGGTAAGTACTAGGATAGTTGAGGTAGGATAGACGAGACTTTCTGAGACAATCCTGTCCATTCAACAGTACTTTCACCTATATAAATATTAATATCATCAAATTATCTGAACATAATCATTAATTATACTAACATCAAATTATATATGAATGTTGATAACTTTATAAAAACTTTGTAAAAATAGTCAATAAACATTTTAAAATAATTATCTTAGTAATAAGGAGAAACGTAAGAATAATTTCATCTAAATATACGAAGAAATTGAAATATAACCATTAACTTTGAGTCTTCAAGTTGTACGTATCTTTTGAAATACTATTTAGTATATAAGTAAATATAGAGTATTGGCCATGAAGCCGTAAATCATCTACATTACGTACTTCACTTAGTAAATAAAGTTCCATAGTTTATATGATAATAATCATTTATTAAACATATATCATTCATGGAGACAAATATAAAGGTGACATAAATACTTACTTAATTTTATTTTAAATTCTTTTTTATTTAAATATTGCACCTCACGAGCACAGCCCTATTCTATCAGCTGAATATTATGTACGTATTATATACAATTATTTATTTTATTATTTTTATAAATTAATATATATTTATCATTTTACATAATTTAACTTTTATCGGCAGTACATTATATTATAAATTAGGAACCGATTATACTAAAGTAAGAAGATTATAGCTAATGCCCTTACCTGCGCAAGGATATTTAGACATAACGTACTAAAATTACAGTAGTGGATATATAGTATCCACATTTTATACCCGCAATTAAGAGTTTATCAACAAATCTCTGTAATTATGATAAATATTTTGAAAATGTTTAACAGACATTTCGTATTTAATAAAATAAAATAATCTCACCGAGCCAGCTCAAAATAAACGGATATATTATATAGCTCGCCAAATTGTGTTCGTCTTCAACGTGTGATTCACAGTATATATGTATGGGATATAGTGATGTGGTTGCAAGTTATTAATGTGTCATTATTTACTTATTTATTAATGTGTATTTAATCAATCGTTGTATTATAGTTACAATTTATAATAAATGAAATATTACAATACACGTACTAGCATAATAGACCCTATCAATTCGAGAGTATCGTGCCCTCTCATTAATATAAAACTCCCTGTTATATATTTTTTATTGATCACAAGTATTTTAACTGTGCAATCAATTATTATAGGTAGTATGAAAGTTTGTGATATTATCGCAGTTTTAATTAGAGTTTTATAATATTATTTATATTATATTATTCAATGTTTAGTATAATATATAATTATCAACATGAATTATAGTTGAGTTATTAATTATACTATATATATATTATATAGTATATATAAATAATAGTAATTTAAAAGTATACTTTTCTAAGATTTTCTTACTGAAGTAAAATTTAATATTATATATAATAAAGTAAGCTTATACTATTAGCTATATAGCTCACTATTATATATATATACTCTATAATGCCAAATATAAAATATATAATATTATTATAACTACTAAGTAATACCCTCACGCATAACCAGATATATAGTACAATAAAAATATCCACAAAATATATATATATATCGAAAATTATATTAACTCCATTAATTTAATATAAGATGATACATCGAACTAATTCTGAGTGAGCGTTTCCTGCATGTTTATTACTTATAATTTTTATTGACTTTTTCACATATATAACGTATTTTAGAGTACCTCTATATTATTGATATATATATAGGAGGTAGGGTAATATTGGGTAAATAATCCAACTCTATTGGTTCTATATAGATTTTTGAGGATATAGTATGATCATAGATTATATGTAGCACCCTTATCTATATTCAGTCAATAAAGTAGGTGTAACATACTGAACTTATTACTAGTATAGTCAAATATATATATATTAATCATATAGTAATTCCTAATCTATTTATATGATGAGCGTACATGTAAATTAAGATAATAGATAATATATCTAATGAGTAAAAAGCAAAATAAATATTGTTATATCTGAGCTTATACGAACAAGCGAATTATAGGAGAATATTTAGCAACAATCGAGCAAAGTTACTAAAATAATACTTTTACTAAGTATAATTATTCACAAAAAGTACCTAAATCAAATAAATATATTCTTAGTGGCAATATCTTGATAATACCTTAACTAACTACTTAAAAGTGAGGGTACATTATTGAGTCAGTAAAAGTTATTATCTAGTATATTATTCATATGACATGCCCTGTGTTTATATATATAAATTCCTTAATAAGATATTACTCAGTGTCTATAGAGTATAATTAGATATAAATCATTTAGTAATGATTCAAACTTAAAAATATATAGTTATCTAGAAATCGAGTCTATTCACGAAGGAACTTCTATAATAATGATCTATAATGAGACTATAAATTGAATATTATTATACTTCATTATAGGTCATATCTGATTATTATAGGGAATAATTAATGTATAGGTCATGGCACATATTAATTCATAATAATATTAAATAGTAATGAATTATTCACAGCTATAAGCTTTATATAGGAGCCTAATAAATCTAGACTAGATGAAATACCTATATATCTATATAGATTATATCAATCACTAAATTATCATAATATTAGCTTCTCATTATTTGGCGCTATATGAAATTAATATGTAACGGAATAGTATAATAGAAAGATCTATTTGGGGACAAATTTTATAAACCCAGACTTCTTATCACAGGTGTATCAGAATCAGTAACATGCACGTATGATTATTTACTGATATCATAATAATATATTTAAAAAAATATCCATTTTACCTATATATATATATAGTATAAACTATGTCCAGAATACTATGATATATATGTACTCAAGATTATAATTATGGTATATATGGTGCACTATATATAGCAGTATATTAGAGGTATAGGATGAACACTAGATCAGTAGTGATTGTAAACGTTATATTTAATATAATAATAAAGTATATAGTTTTAAAAGGCACTACATATTTATGTTATACATATATATATATCACTGAGAGTTAATGTTACCGCATATTATATATAATTCTAAATTAATTTGATATAAATATTAGACTATTATACAGTCCAGTTTCTATATATACTCAATTATCTATATAAATTATAAATATGTATTATTTATATATATAGTAGAAATTCTCACTATTATAGAAATATAATATAATATGTCATCACTAATTATTATACCTAGTCAACCTATTATGTATATATTTACCTAATAGCAAATTACTCATATATTACCTATCAATATAGAGTAAATTAGCTATTATAA
This sequence comes from Trachelipus rathkii, assembly GCA_015478945.1. Classification (NCBI taxonomy): domain Eukaryota; kingdom Metazoa; phylum Arthropoda; class Malacostraca; order Isopoda; family Trachelipodidae; genus Trachelipus; species Trachelipus rathkii. The sequence continues at coordinate 149 of JABUQX010071279.1, read as the reverse complement.
CTTATACTCGTATTATTAGATTATAATTATAATTTATTATTATATATGGAGCATATGATATATATATATATGATACGGTTGTTTCACATAAAATAATAACTTATCAGTTAAAACTATACTAAAGATGGAGAATTTTACACATATCCTAG
>JABUQX010071278.1:0-14515 GCA_015478945.1 Trachelipus rathkii | reverse complement strand
TAAAAACAATATCTATATATTAACTATATATTATACTTATATACTATATATATATATTATAACCTCTCATGAATATACATATACCTCTGCATATATATATATATTACCTATACTATTCCTTGAAATGACTAGCATATTATTTTCTATACTCCTTACTCAAAACAAATAAATTCCGTTATCGTTTATATCCGTTTCTTTGAAAGGTAAAGTTACGATCCTCCTTTGCTCCGTTACTTTTAGCTTTTGACTACGAATTAATTAAGGTATCTTAGGATAATTTATGGTGGTGTGATTCATATTAAATTTTCAAATTTCATGACTCAATTAATTATAAATCAGTAGCCCTCATGTAAGACCCCTAGTGCACTCAAAGACTTAGTCCGCTTTACATCCACCGAAGGGATTATATGCACAGCGACCTTTCCTGCCATCTTCACACTAACTTTCCTACTACACTCTGCCATCATCCGTTCCCCTTTCATCCAACAATGCGAATAACATCCTAAATATTTAATGTCCGACACTTTTTTCCAGCTGCTACACCATCATAACATGAAACTCCACAGCCCGAGGACGTGTCCTTCACCTCATAGCCATAACCTTAACCTCTTATCTACCTCCTCTCTACTTTTCAAAACTATTAATCCTTTTCTTACACACCCTTGCGTTCTCTCATATCGCCTCTAACCAATCTCTCAAACTTTCTTCAGATTCGCCACAAAAAAAACAAAAACAAAGAACAACATCATTCCGCATATTAATAGGTAGAGCTCCCTCCACTCCTCTTCCATTCTCCATCATCTCAACACCTTCCCCTGGCACCCTTACCTCTAAATCTTCCATATACCCCATCACATAATTACAAATATTGAATTAATCTAAAGTCGGGGTACATAAACACATCCTGCTCGTGACTACCTCCCATAATTTTCAATATTAAATAAAGTATGAGTATTTAGCAACTCCATTTATTCCTACACGCTTCACTATCGTCATACCATACCTTTTGATTCTATTCAGAAGCTTTACACCAACACTATATATCCCATATCACTAACACCTGCCATGGAGCTTCCCTATTAATCCTACCATACGCCTTTTTGCAAATCCGTAAAACCTAAATACCACATTTATTTTTCTTCTCTTCTCATCTTTTTCTCAATCATGTTGCTTCTAATGTAAAGCATTTTGATCTATACAATCCCTCTACCACTTTGTAAAAACGCAGTTTTGTCTTTTCCCAACAGTCCTTCAGTCACCCGACGCATTCTTTCGGCCAAATACCCAGGCAATATAGTGGGCTTCCATCAAACATTCAATAAAAACAATTCCCCCTAATTTGACCTACAGTACCCTTATCCCTATTACCCTTGCATATAAGCGTACTATTACTGCTCTCCTCTCACATCCTCGGAATCACTCTACTACTCTCCATAACCCCGACCCCGCCCCCCCCCCCCCCACCCCTCTTTTTTTTTTTATCTTCACTAATTCCAATCAATCACCAATCTTGCCTATATACTTTTAATTCACCAGTAATTTCATCTATCCTGCAGATTTACCATTCTTTAACTTTCTCATTTCTACCCATTACCTTTCCTTCCTACTAATGACCTCTTCTCTAAATACCATATTCCTTCTTTGCACCATGAAACTCACACACATCACTCTTCACCTCTTCATTCCTTCCATTGTCATGCAGAATTTTCGAAGTCTACTCTTCTCTACACAACTCCTTCACATTCATTTAATCCAGTTACGAAAGTACGCATCCCATATTTCCATTACTTAATACAGATTCCATTATTCCTATAATATATTATTATATATATATAATCATTATATACTACTATATTACTATATATATATATATATATGATAATATATATCACATACTTATATATATATATATAATATATATATATATAAGTATATTATATATATATATATTATCTAATATATATACTTATTATATATATATTATATATATATATATGTATATATATACTATATATATATTTATCATATATATACTATATATTATACTATATTATAATATATAGTATATATCATATATATATTATATATATAGTATATATATATTTATCCTATATATATACAACAAATATTATATAACCTATACATATATATATATATTATTATATATATACTATTATATTTAATATATTTATTTATACATATATATGATATATATATATTATATGTATATACGTGTGTATCTATTCTGCCTAGCTAACTATAATCTATACTCTTATATATAGTCCTCACACTGATCACATCATATATCATTTTTTTCCAAATAATTTTCCTCTCTCAGTACACGCCAAAATCTTTAAATTCACACTTCACAATATTCCCGGGGGCCCTTTTTAACTACATTCCTCCAACTCCACCCACTTAAGCACTCGATCCACAGGGACGCCACAGGTTCCTTTATCTCTCTCTTGCCATGTTACTTTTCACTTCTTTGCTCTGATTAATACACTTACGATCCATCAGAACACCAAATATATAAATAAAGTAAATAAACCGATATATTTAGCTAAACCATCAATTCACACTACTGTATCTATAACTATGTTAATATCATTTCAGAAATCTCGCGCAGCCACAGACTATGTCATCATATGTTAGTTAAATCTTTTTTTAAGCATATTATATAAAAAATATTCTTACATAGTTCTTGCAACCCCTCGCCCGCGCGGCGATTGTGGTGTGTGTGATGGTGTGTCTGTGTGTGTAAGTGGAGTGTGTGTGTATGAGTGAGGGATATAATATATAATATTATATATAAGATATATATTATATATATATATATTATATATAATATATATAATATACTATATATAATAATATATAATTATATATAGAATATATAGTATATTTATCATAACAAAAGAAAAAACTGCTCAAATAGACAAGTTTAGGGTCCTCAAAAACGGTGTCAAAATTGAGCAAAGTCGTCAAAATGACAAGTTTCAAATGTCAAAAGAGGGAAAATTATTACTCAACTGAGTACTTTTTCTTTGAGTAGTTAATTGTCAATCTGATGAAATCAATTACTCATTTGAATAGTTTTGTATCCTCAATTTTGACACCGGCTCTGAGATTAATATGTTTGAACTTTATTATATATATAATAATATATATATACATATAATATATAAATATATATATATATATAACTATATATATATATATATATATATATTAAGTATATATAATATATATATATATATATATATATAATATAATATATTAATATATAATATAAATATATATAGTGAAAGCAATACCCTGCAATCAAAATTGTATTTGTAAATACCCCCTAATTTATTTTCACCATGCTAGGGGATTTGATCCTGGACCCTTGCAGCATGGTGATAATACGTTGACACTACGCTACGACGAGACAAAAGAAAACCGAAGAATACTTCTACTGTCCCAAGAAGAGAGAGCATTACTTACGGTTCCTCCCGCTCCGCACTCGAACGTAGGACAACAGTGTGGGTACCGCGCGAGTGTGAATAATTACCAGACGGGGGTTATTATTGTAATGAAGGTGAAAAAATGCAATTACCCCTGCGAATCAAATTGTATTTGTAAATACCCCCTAATGTATTTTCACCATGCTGGATACGATCCTGGACCCTGCAAAGAGCGTGCATGTGTTTGACCACTGCGCTACGACGAGACAACAGAGAAAACCGAGAATACCTCTACTGTCCAAGAAGAGCATTAGTACGGTTCCTCCCGCTCGCATCGAACGTAGGGCCAAACGCGGTACGCGCATGGGAATAAATATACCATGACCGGGGGTTATTATGTATAACTGAAATGCAATACCCTGCAATCAATTTGTATTTGTAAGATACCCCCTAATGTATTTTCACCATGCTAGAACTCCATGGACCCTTGCAGCATAAGCGTGCATGCTGTTTGACCACTACGCTGACGAACGAGACAAAAGAGAAACCGAGATTAATACTGCTACTGTCCAAGAAGAGCATTACTACGTCTCCCGCTCGCACTCGAAAAGAGGGAGGCCAAAACAGAGGTACCGCGCATGGAATAATAATACCAAGACCGGGGTTATTATGTATAAGTAAAATGCATACCTGCAACAAATTTGTATTTGTAAAATACCCCCTAAGTATTTTCACCATGCTAGATACGATCCTGGACCCTTGCGGATGAGCGTGCATGTGTTTGAACACTACGCTACGACGAGACAAAAGAGAAACCGAGAATTCTTCTACTGTCCAAGAAGAGCATTCACTACGCCTCCGCTCGCACTCGAACGTAGGCCAAACAGGGTACCGCGCCAGGGGTGAATTATAATACCAAGACCGGGGTTATTATGTATAAGTGAATCAATACCCTCCAATCAAATTTGTATTTGTAAATACCCCCTATTGTATTTTCAGTGGCGTAGTGGTCAAACATTTTGCACGCTCATCTGCAAGGGTCCAGAATCGTACCCAGCATGGTGAAAATTACATTAGGGGGTATTTACAGATACAAATTTGATTGCAGGATTGCATTTCACTTGATAGCATATAACCCCCGGTCTGGTATTATATATTCACCAGGCGGTACCCTGTTTGCCCTTACTGCGAGTGCGAGCGGGGAACCGTTAGAATGCTCTTCTTGGACAGTAGAAGGATTCTCGGTTTCTCTTTTGTCTCGTTCGTAGCGTAGTGGTCAAACACATGGACGCTCATCTGCAAGCGGTCCAGGATCGTATCCAGCATGTGAAAATAATTAGGGGGGTAATTTACAAATTACAAATTGATTGCAGCAGGTATGGCATTTCACTTATACATAATAACCACCGGTCTTGGTATTATGATTCACCATGCGCGGTACCCTGTTGGCCCTACGTTCGAGTTGCAGAGCGGGAGGAACCGTGAATGCTCTTCTTGGACAGTGAGTATTCTTCGGTTTCTCTTTTGTCTCGTAGGGTAGTGGTCAAACACATGCACGCTCACCTGCAAGGGTCCAGGATCGTTATCCGCATGTGTGAAAATACATTAGGGGTATACAAAATACAAATTTATTGAGTATATGCATTTCACTTACATAATGAACCCCGGTTTGGATTATTATTCACCATGCGCGTACCCTGTTTTAATACGGTTCGAGTGCGAGCGGGAGGAAACGTAGTAATGCTCTTCGCTTGGACAGTAGAAGTATTCTCGTTCTCTTTTGTCTCGTCGTAACGTAGTGGTCAAAAACATGCACGCTCTTTTGCTAGATTCTACAAACGTCTCGAAGCAAGGTGGGAATTACATTAGGGTATTTACCAATACAAATTTGATTGCAGGGTATGCATTTCAACTATACATAATACCCCGGTCTTGGTATATTTCACCATGCGCTGGTACCCTGTTTGGCCCTCGTTCGAGTGCGGCGGGGGAACCGTAGTAATGCTCTTCTTGGACGTAGAAGTATTCTCGGTTTCTTTTGTCTCGTCGTAGCGTCAGTGTCAAACAGGCACCGCCTCATCTGGAAGGTCCAGGATCGTATTGCCTGCAGGTGGAAAAACATTAGGGGGGCTATTTACATAATATATAATATATAATATATTATATATATATAATATATATATATATAATATATATAAGTATATATATATTATATATATATATATATAATATAATTTATATATTATATATAATAATTATATATATATAATATATATATTATTATACTATATAATTATATATATATATATATATATATATATATATATAATATAATATATATATATAAAATATTATAATATATATTATATATATAATATATATATAATATATATATTAATATATATATATATATATATATATATATTATATTATAGTATATATATATTAGTATATATATATATAATATTTATATATATATAATATATATATTAATAATATATAATATATATATTTATATATATATATATATATATACACACAAACAAACGCAATCGAAAAATGAACATCAAATAATAATAATAAAACGCAAAAGTGTGATTTTTCTTACTGTTTGAATATTTTTCATGTTTGCATGTTAAATGCTTATAAATACTGAATTTTTCTATTCTGTAAAAGTTTAAAAAAGAATTATTTTAGTATATATATATATATATATATATATTATATAATATATATATATATATATAAATATAATTATATATATATATATAATATATATATAAAAACGCTTTTGGTAATTACTGTGCGAATAATTAATTGCTCATTTAATACGTATTTTGCAACTTACTTATAGATCCCGTTATAAATGCAATTTTATTTATTTTTGTAAATATACTAATATTTAATATAGAATCAAAGTATTAATATCGCTCACTTTTGTGGCAGATTGTAAAAATACTGATCTCTCTGTGCCGAACAGTCAGGAGTCTCGTTGCGTATGTGTGTCACCTCAATTTGTACAGCGCGACAAAAGCATACTAATAAGATCTTACTCGAGAACCACAACACACTGTGTCTGCAAGTAAATCAGTTTCAGTGACACAGATTTCTACTGTCGAGTGATTTAAGAGAATGTTTTCTTACAGCTCCAGATATAGTGTATGAAGAAAAGCACGACGCGTGGATGTACGCATCAAATAGATTGTAAGGCAAGATGAATATTGGAACAGTGAATCAAGCCTAAGAAACCTACGAGTTTAAGAGTTCACATATTATCGAATCACAATTCTACGTATCTGGCTAGTGACTAGATTAAGTAAAAAATGTAGCCCAACTTGAGAGATATAAAAACTAACTAGCAAATATATAGAACTATTCTCAATTCTCGAAACATCTATAATTATAATTTAGAACCTATATCCTATTAAAGGTAAAAAAATGAAATATTTCAGAACCAAACATTATCTTTTCATACAAGTAAATACAATAATAAGTTTCTCACTGGAAGAATTCTACAGTCCAGTAGTTGATGAGCAAACACCGTATTATCGAAAAGATTACAGTGCAAATGATACGAAAACTATCACCAAGAAAAACGTCTAGATTACAAATCAATGACGATCCTATTCAGTTGGTGAGATGATGTTAATTAAGCCAATAATGCTAAATGTGATAATATATTTTATCACTAACGCTAAGTTGAAATACTTGCATAGAGATATAATAATACCGTGGCCTGCCTATCCAATCACAGTTTCCCAAAGTGAGAGTATTTTATAGCAATGCTGGGCATAATAATTATGATGATATATAAGAGAAACAGACTCTCAGCAGAATAAGGTTGAAATATGATTTGTATATACTCAATGACAACAACCTTCCCATTATACATGAATTTCAATATTATATGTGCAAAAATAGTATTAATATAATATATTTATATAATTCCATGTAAATATCGTCTGTTCATTAATGACGTACAGAGGTGGGGTACATAAGTATGATGTTGAATCTAGTTCCATTTAGATATTGGTCCCCTTCCCGTCACACTTAGTAGGTAAACAATATATAATTAAATCTCATATGTGTGTACTTTCAAAACTCCATTTAGCCTCACCTCCCACTGGACCTCTCAATAGGTAACTAAGTAAGTATTAGGTAGATAGTAGCTCAAATACATTATACATCGTGTAAGTCCGAGTACATTGCCTATATATATACATGAGTACTATAATTTTACTGATAAGTATACTATATTATATAATTATATATACTCATGATTTTATAGATAATCTACTAGTATAGATATATATTATTATATATTATATTATATATATATTAAACATCCGCGGATGTTAAAATCAATCCATCCGCAATATAAAATCAACATCCGCATCCGCATCCAAAAAATATGACATCTACCTGCATCACTAATATATACTACTCCAAACCCGTATATATATATATATATATATATATAACTAACTATATATAACTATATAGCTAATATATCCTATTTATATATTATATTATAAGTATTGTTATACATATATTACCTATTATATATATATGATATAATATAGCTCATATATATGAAGTATATTATATATACGTATAATACACATATATATGTATTACTAATATTAACTAAAGATATTACTCAATATACTCAGTTATATATATATTATATACATAGTAATAATCTTTCCTTATCCCCCACATAATAGTAGTATTACTACATTCAGACTATACTATAACACTAATACACACTACACTAATATACACACTATTACACTAACATATATCACTTAATAATTACACTAACTATATAACCTATAATCATATATTCAACTAACACACTATAACACTAAATGAATCATAATCAGAAACAAGCTTTCTCAAGTCTTAACTATATAATAGTATAACTAATAAATTTAAACCTGCAGACCTATAATAAATATAAATAACATACATCAACACTAAACTATTGTGTGTTGGGTACGCAGCATACACTACATACATACACACATATACACACTAATAAACTAATCCATAATATACTATATAACACCACACCATAATATAGACTCCCAAACCACAACTACCCCATAACACACCTACCAACACACCACACACAACACCTCAACGCTAACAACCAACCAAATACACAATCCAACTACCAACCTGTACTACAGCTACGTCCTGACTCCTGCATGTACAGATGTTGAAACCAATGTACAAGCAAACAAACCGATCACACATCATCTTTCTACTCACGGATAACACCACACACATGCACACACGCCATAACCTATACATTCACACCTAATCATCACGACACACATTGGTACTCATAACATCTCCAAGCTAACAACCCAACACCAAAAGGACTCTCAACACACACACTCACAACCTACCACCATGCAATCACTAAGCATCAGAACACCCATACACACACAGTAGCCGCCCAACCCTACAAACGAAACACATAAACACTAACCACACCAACAGGCATCCAAATCTTACAACGAGCAGTACACAACACACACGGGGAGGACAGCGCGCACACCACCTTATCACCATTTCTAAGGAACAAAGCAAACATAGATCATACCAACCACGAGACAGCATATACCATCTGTACATAGAAAACAACACAACTATATCGTAACTCAACACAAAACCACACACAAAAAACAATATGATAATAAAAACTTTGCCAGTGCGCCGCCAAGCACAAGACGCAAACAGCCTACAAACACAAGCAAACACAACAAGGCCAAGCATCCACTACCACTATACAGACTACACACAACTAAAACACACACGAGCAAGCCCAACGTCACACGCAACAATCAGCACACACACATTACGACAACCACAACACACAAAACACAAAACAGAACTACAAACCTCACACACCACACACACACACACACACCACAACTATCCAACACCTCATCTCCATCCATCCCACTCCTATCACCATGCTACACACAACGTACTTCACAACACAACCTTACTTTCTTTGAACCCCGACACACCCTAACCCCCAACACCCACACCACATCAATTCAATACACACACACCAACACACACCATCACCACCAAACACCACCACACAACACCCAACCCCTCAAACACACCACTACCACCACCCACAACCCAACCACAACAGACCACTCCACCATAACCATACACACACCACACCTACACTCCCGGCCCAGACCATAATTCACCGAACTCACAAACCGACAACACACTCATCAACCTGAGACCCTTCACACACACACCTTACACAACCACCAACACAACTAATACATCACACTCATCATTCCACCCTCATCACTCCACATCCACCACATATCGTCTACACTATCACATCACTCACTCACCTCAGTTACCATCCGCAACAAACAACTAACACCACACCCCAAACATTTACTTTCTTTTCACAATCCAGATAATTTCACCTTTATCTTTCATCTCATTTGAATTCTTTCACTTTCTTCAAGCTTATAAAAAACCTTACACCTACGTTTCACTTGTTCTTTCTTCCTTGCTCTCTTTGATACCTCATCAACCATCACCCTTCATTCACTTATTCATAACCTAACTTCACCTTACTACTTCATCTACATTCTCTATCTAGCGACCATCCTCTCCATTCAAACTCACCCTTACGATCACTTAACTTCAACACTCCCTTATATCTACCTAATCATACTTGATCAATCTTCTGACCTTGTTCTCATCATCACACTCATGAATAAATATTTATTGACCGTAATTAGTAACCGAGAGTCTTTATATACGTGTTTTGAGCAACAACACCTTTCTAGTTATTTACACCACTTGCATATCGATTGATCTGTATTTATCTTATACGGTTTTCTTCGCTGTCAGCAGATACCATATCTCACTATCATTAGCCTCACTCGTTATATGCCTTAGTTAACTGCAATCACTCTCCTGCTATACCCTCCTTGATTCACCCGCACACTCTCGAACCATTTTCCCCGCAGGCTTAAAGATTAAATCCTTAAAACTCTCTCTCTCTCTTCCTCCATCCTCTCCTCTTAGGTTTCCAACCTGCACCATCTCTCCTTTCTTCTCTCTTCTTCATCTCTCTCTTCTCTCTCCTGAACACCTCCATCACTGCAAACCTCACCTACACCACGACACTACACACACCATCCACACATGATTCGATTATAATACCTGTTTTGATAGACGCATTCCAATTTCGCCACATATAAATTGTCCTTTGATTGCCTGACCTGCAATACGTCTCACATACACTCTTTCGGATGTTCATACGATCACTCTTATCTTACCTTACCCAATATCTACTCCAAATGCTCGGATACTTCTTCCTTACATCCTAAACCTACCTACACAGACTCACTTCGAGACCACCCTCAGCCACAGCTCATACCATCATTATATCACTCTTAAGTCTTAACACTTTCACCATAATATTACTCTTTTGTTCGTAACCTATACCTACACCTCTATCTTCTTTCTATTATATTATTGTTCCCCATTACTAATATACCTTCTTTTTGTGAACACTTAAAGTCAGATTTTTGGACACAAATGCATAATGGTACATCGAACCACATAAATTACACTCAGTCACCTTATAATACATAAAGACCTGTGTCTTTAATAGCATTCAACAATTGTGGACCTCACCCCATGTCACCACCTCTGCGGCCCAACTCTCTTGAGTTCGCTTCAGATACCTCTATTTCCTTTGATTACATACCAACTACTAACTTTCACCACCTACAAAGCCCCCTCACATATGGTTACCTTCACATTTATTCCCTGCTTGCTTACAAAACCTTCACATATATTTAATTAATGCATCTCGAAAGGTACGAAACACCCACTCCTCTTTCCCACAATAGGCCAACACCATTTGTCTCTGATTATCACTCACATCTGCTCCCTCCAATAGGTGAACGCATTTCATATCTTCACCTAAATCAACCTTACCAACTATCTTACACTTTCTCTCAATCACTTCATACCTATTTACATATTCCCTCATCGTTTCATCTTTCTTTCTTTTGATATAAAAAAACTCACATAACTTATCATAACGTTGCTTTTCTTTCGCAAACCTTTCATCCAACCTTCGTAATATTTCATCAACACCTTCTTGCTTACCTAATGCCTCCCAGTCTACCATCCACACACACTCATAAGCCTTTGGTCCTAAACCAAGCAAAATCTCACCAGCCGGTTGTTCAAACTCCTCACCATACAACTTGAACACAACTTCACTTTACTCTTCCACACATCATACTCATCTGCAGACATATCGCCTTTAAACACAGGGCAAGATCTACGTTCCCTCTTCAACACTTCCACTCCCACTACCACCATCCTTCCCACTACCACCATCCTTATCATCCTTACCCATCTTCTCACCTTACCAACACCTGTACTACAAAACCAACAAGACCGCAACACCACTACTACACCAATTCACACACCTCACCCAGAGCCGTCCTTCGAACTACGCTCTGTACACTGAGAAAATTACGCAATGGTGGCCTAACGTAAAACAAAACCAAATACAATCAACTCACTACCTATGTTGTTCCTCATCATTAGTAGCTCAGGCTTAGGCAGAATGATGTGATAAAAAAATGATAATGAGATATAACCAGATCGTGGACATATTTTGTCCTTCTATCGTCGTAACCAAACTGATACCTATTATAGTTATGAACAAGTAACGTTCGTTATCTGTGTGGGTTAGTTCTACCATGTTAGCTACTCGCCCACGTTACACCAAACCAACCAACGCGATCTAAATCACTAAATACACTACTTAACACTCGTGATCACATTAAATGATTCTAAAGAAACCTTATACCATACAGTGACGTATCCTTAGAATCATAAACTATTTTTAACCCTCACACGTAGTATATAGTATAATGTGGGTGAGTTTTTTTCATTTACGGTACATCATCCTAGAGGAGGAGGCTACAAATTATACTATTTAAGATAAATATAACTAAAATATATAAGCTATCATTCAAGTGGATTATTACCATGTAGATATAATAAATAAAATATATATATGTAATACAAAACCAAACTAATAAAAACATATAATACGATAAAACCAATGCAGGTTGTAAATGCTCCCTGTGTAATGTTGTAGCATTAACGCAATTCTGTCATAGGACATAAAGACAGTGTGCCAAATGTCACTCGTCAATCAGATTTATTATCTAAATGGCCCTATTTAGTGATCTTTTCTTAATAGCTATAAATAAAAACTGCTGAAAATATTTTAACCTGTAAGCAAGCATATGCAATCTTCTATAGAAAAAAATACAATAACAAAAACAATCATATATATATATATAAATATAATATAATATATATATATATATATTAATATATATTAATATATTAATTATATATATATTATATAGGAATATATATATATATAATATATATTTATTATATTATATATATATATATATATAATATATTATATAATCAATATATGTGAGTTTAAAATACTTATTAAATTGACACTGATTGATATCTTTGATAAGTTTATCGATAATCACAAGTTATAAAGTTTTATTGAATGTTATAATATTTCTCTAATATTATTAATTTATATATATAGATAATTATAATTTTTATTTTTAAAAGTCCTTGGTATGCTATATTGGTATTCTTTTATTCATTCTTAAGGAACACCTAATGAGTGAAGTCAAGCTTTAAATAAAACTAAGACTGTATCTTACGTATATTGTCACGCATAGGGACTATTTAGAGGATATGAATTATTAGTCTCAGAGAGATAATTTAGTTTTTTATATTAGTGTGATTTAGATTTGTTTTTTTTATAAATTATAATTATAATTGTGATAAAATATCTAACATGAAAGTTTATTGAGTTCTTAGTGAAGGATTGTTAGTGGTAATGAGATTTATTATTATCTTTATTTTAACTACACTAACGGATATTAGATTTAAAGGATACATGAATAGGGATATAGGTTTAATATAGTGTTGTAGTTATATTGTGTGTGTCGTGTGTGTGTGTGTGTAGTGTTGATTTTGTGTGTGTCGTGTGTGTGTGTGTTATGGTGTGTGAACTCTTGTACATGTTTTTTGGTAAAATAAAATCTCTATACTTAAAATATAAAAAAAAAATAAGAGTTAAAACGCTCTTGTTACATGACATTTATATTGTGAAAAATAATATATAGGTTATTTCATTGTAAATCTTTGAATAAAGGACCACAAATCTTTACCTAAAGTTTATTGTAAGTTTAAATGAGAAGTCATAATATATTGTTATAGTGAAATAGAGAGATATATTGAAAGATTCAAAAATAATAATTATAAATTAATTTAAAATATATTAAATAATAAAAACTAAGATATAGGAGATATAATTCAAAGCTATAATGTGTTTTAGGATTAAAGAGTATATATATATGAGGTAATTATTGTTCTTTATAGCATGTAAGCAAATAATTGATTAAGAAGTGACACGAATCTTAATGGATAGATGGTGGTAGACACAGTGTAATTTTCGTAGTAGTGTTTGAGTTATCAGCGCTTGTTATTATTTTTTCCTTTCTTTTTTTATATTATTAATTCATTTATATCTTGTATGGGGGGGCGGTATAATTAGTTATATTGTATATATGATTTAATAACGCTTTTCTCGATTAGCATTTGGAAACGTATATTTGATTTTCTTTTATAATTATATAGATATATAATATTATATTATTATTAATATATAATATATTAATTATATATTATATATATTAATATATAATATAATTATTATAGTATTATATATATAAATATATATATTTAATATATATATATATATTAATATATATATTAAATTATTATATTATAATTATATTAAATATATTAATATTATAATATATATTAATATATATATATATAATATATATGTGGGATGTATTAGATGTTGTTGGAGTATTTGTAGTATAGTGCATGTGAGTGAGTGTAGTTGTGATTATCTCAAATAACCTGTG
>JABUQX010071277.1:12500-13999 GCA_015478945.1 Trachelipus rathkii | reverse complement strand
GAAAAGTATTTAAGAGCGCTTGCAAATAAATCAGTTGAATGTGAACAAGATGAAACTGAACAAATCTGGGCACAAATGAAGGAAGCCTTTGTTAGTAGTGCAAGAGAAGTATGTGGTTGTGCTAAAGTAGGAAGTAAGAATCTCAACAGTGAATGGTGGAATGAAGAGGGTGATGCAAGCGGTTAAAAGTAAAAAAAGAGGCGTGGTTGAATGTGCTAAAAGCAAATAATGAAGAAATAGAAAAAGAAAGATATTTAAAATTATATAAGGAGGGAAAAGGAAAAGACTAAAAAGTTGCGTACGTTCGGAAGAAAAAAAAGGTAAACGAACAGTTCTTGGAAGAAGGGTGAATGGGGATTTATAAGGGGATAGGAAGTTTTTCTGGAAGGAAGCGAGAAAGGTTAAGTATGATGGTAAGGGGAATCTGCTTGGAATAATGAATAGTGATGGTGCTTTCGTAACTGATGAAATGGATGTGAGAAGCATTGTGGAGGGAACTTTTCGAAAATCTGCGTAACATTGGCAGTAATGAAGAGGTGATAGTGGATTTATGTGGGTTTGATGGTGGAAGAAGGAATAGGTATTCTTGGGGATGAAGTAATTAGTAGGAAGGAGGCAATGGGAAGGGTGAGAAAGTTGAAGAATGTGAATCTGCGGGCATAGATGGAATCACTGGTGAAATGAACAAGAATGGAGGCGAGATGGTGTTTGAATGGATTTGGAAGTTGTGTAACAAAGCGTTTATGGAGGGTATAGTTTCGAGAGATTGGAGGAGAGCAGTAATAGTACCCCTTATATAAGGGTAAGGAGGATAAAAGGAACTGTAATAACTATAGGGGAATTAGTTTATTGAGTTTTGCTAGGGGAGATATAGTGCTAGATTTTGGCTGAAAGATTTTACGTTTCGAGTGGAACTGAAGGTGCTAATTGGTGAAGCAACAAGGATGAGTTTAGAAGTGTAGAGGATGTGTGGATCAAATTTTACATTGAAACAAATGATTGAGCAAAATGAGGAGAAAAAGGGAATAGAATTGTATTTAAGTGTTTGCCATTTGCAAACAGGCGTTTATGACAGGATTAAATAGGGAAAGATCGTGGCAGATGTTAGGACTTATATGAGTGTTCCGGTGATAGGCCTTCTGAATGGAATCAAAAGTAATGTAAAGGCGATAGTGAAGCGTGCGTTGCAAGAAATGAATGAGTCAAAGTGATTGGTTTAATCTTTAATAGCGGAGCGAACAGGGATTGCTATGTCTGCTTTGGTTATTTAATATGATGTATATGGAGGGTTTGAAAGAATTTTTAGAAGATGGGGTTGGCAGGGAAAGGTGTTAGACTGATGGAGAATAGAAGAGAGTGGATGATGCCCTGTTTATTATATGCGGATGATTTGGTTATGTGTGGTGAATCTGAAGAGAGTTTGAGGGGAATTGGTAGAGGGGTTTGTCAGGGTGTGTTAAAGGAGGAGTTTGAAAGTAAATGTTTGCATAAAGAGTAAG
>JABUQX010071277.1:7500-10000 GCA_015478945.1 Trachelipus rathkii | reverse complement strand
CTAAAAATAAAATTAAAACTAAGATTAAAATTAGGTAAATATATCGTTAAACAATAACTATGACTTATAATGAATGATAAAAAATAAAAATAAAAAATAATAAATAAAAAATAAACAGTAAATGAAAAATAAAAAATAAAAAATGAAAAATGAAAATCATGAAAAATACATATTAATGACGAAGAAATGACAATTAAAAAATAATAAAAGTATAGGTAAAATAAAAATAAAAAAAAAAAAAAAAAAAAAAAAAATAAAATAAAATAAATCACCATAATAATAATAATAATAATAATAATAATAATAAAAATAATAAAAATAAAAATAATAATAATAATAATAATAATAATAATAATAATAATAATAATAATAATAATAATATATATATAATTAATAATAATAAATGATAATAATAATAATAATAAATAATCACGAAAAAATGACAACATCACATAATAATATATAAATAGTAACAATTATTAACCCACCAACACTTCCAAACAAGCGAGAAGAAGCAAGACTTATGCAGAAAGCATAAAAGGTTAAACTATGTGACGAGATAGTTGGTTGTTATATCAAATCGTGTGTAGTTGGGCAGAGCTTGAAGTGATATTTAGAGGGGGACGGAGACTGTGTATAAATAAAGATTCTATGATGCGACCTTCTTTAATGGATTTAAAAGGTTTCAAGATTGAGAAATTATTGTTTAGGATGGGATGATCGTTTTGGAACGCATGGTCCCGGATTGCAGATGTTTCCGGGTTGGTGTATGGGAGGCCCGTTCTGAACGAGATACCCTTATGCTTTTCAATTCTGATCGTGAGTTGAAGGGAGGTTTCCCCTATGTAGCAGGCGTGACAGTCTGCACACTGATATTTATACACGACCATAGATCGAAGCAATTTGGGAATCCGTTCTTTAAGGTGGAAAAAAGAACTTATGCTAAAGGGATTAGACGAAATAAGTTTGAAATCTATATGTGGGTAGGCAGAGTCAAGAATTTTCCTAAGAGATTTAGTAAGATCTGTGGTTTTGGGGCCGAGAAAGGGGATTTTGAGATAAATTGAAAGTTTAGGAACTGAAGAGGTGAGAGTTTTAGGACGAAAGATGTCGTCCAAATAGGAGTTGAGAATCCTATCAAACATGTAGGGGGGGAACAGATTGCCGACAAAGAAGTTCCGTAGATAGCACATTTCTGAGTGGAAACCGGTCCAATCTGAGCATATCTTGTATGCCCGATCAATCAGACATAAAATACTATTAAGTTTGAAGCGTAGGGGAATGAAGCTGAAGAAGTTAGTACCCAGGATAGTAGAGGAAGGCTTACGATATGTAGAGGTACGGAAGCGGCCATTGGTGTTATGTTCGATAGTTACATCTAAGAAGGGAAGGCGTCTGTTGGTTTCTAGTTCCATGGTGAATTTAATATTTGGGTGTTTATTGTTAAGATAGTCCAAAAATTGTGCAGGGTGTGATTGATCTTTGAATATGATGAAGCAATCGTCGAGGTATCTGCGGTAAAATAAGGGTTTGAAGAGGGGTGGACACTGTTCCAACCAAATAGCTTCATGATGTGTGAGAAAAGCATTTGCAAAGGCTGGGCCGAGCGGCGATCCCATCGCCATGCCATCGATCTGTTGGTGAAGAATGTTGTTAAAAAGGAAGATGGTGTCTTCCGTGGCCAATTGTAGAAGTTTTTTGAACTGAGTAGATACGAAATTAAATTTTAGAGAGGGATCTATATTGGGAGGTAAATTATTGTAAAAAATGCGACTAGTAATAATGCTGATATTTCAACAATTGGATGTTTGTGTATAAGGACTCTATTATCAAAACTGCCATGAAACACTGATCGAAAGATAAACCCCTCAACTCTTCAATGAAGTGGAAGGTATCTCTGATCGTGAAGAGGTTGTTTGTGATGGTTTTGAGGTAAGGAATTAAAAATTTAGCGAGTTTGTAGGTAGGGGAATTGATGGCTGATAAAATGGGACGGAGTGGTGTGTTAGGTTTGTGGATTTTGGGGAGACCATAAATGGATCCAGGGATTGTACCAGAGATACAGAGATCGGAATCAGGGGGTAAAGCATTCAGGGATTTTAGTTTCCTAATGAAATTGTTTATTTTAGTTTCAATTTTTAAAATGTGTTTGAAAGGATCAATATTGAGAATTTTAAATTTAGAGGTATCAGAAATAAGATGAGTCAATTTATCAACATAATTATTCCTATCCAGGACCACAACGCCCCTTCCTTTGTCTGGTCTCGTTATTATAATGGATGAGTCACGTCCAAGTAGTTTAAGGGTTAAAAAATCCTTACGTTTAAAGACGGGGGAGAAAAGTTTGTGTCCTTTAAAGTTATAAAAAAATCGATTAGCGACAGATTTAATATTATGAATGGCATCTCTAGTAACATTTTCAGAGTTCGGAAATGGGTAAAGTTCAGTCAACTGTGTACACAATCTTTCAAATTGGCAAAAATAATTGATAAAATTAAGT
>JABUQX010071277.1:0-2500 GCA_015478945.1 Trachelipus rathkii | reverse complement strand
TTAATTCATTAATTCCATTTGCCACTTATCTGCCCACCGAAAGAAGTTTTATCAAGTTCATTTGAATCTTATACATCTTTCACTATTCTTACTGAGTAGCAAACTTGGTATCATCTTGCAAACTTAGAAAACTTTACACTTAGTCCTTGCGTCTAAATCATTTTATATAGGTATATGAGGAACAATAGTTACCCCAGCACTGAACCCTGTGGTACACCACCACTCCTCACTATTTCCCATGATGACATTGCCATTAGTTGTACACACTTTTTCTATTCCACAACCACTTTTTAATCCAACCATGCACCACACTCCACCTATATTTCGTGGCAATAACTTCTTCATCAGCCGTATGTGGGGAACTTTATCAAAAGCTTTGCTAAAGTCTAAATATATAATATCAAGACTTTAGCAAAGCTTTTGATAAGATTCCCCACATAGGCTGGTGAAGTTATTGCAAGTCAAGACACAGGTGGGCCACAACCATACTCCCTCACAAAACCCCGGAATTCATTCTTATTATGCACCTTTCTTCGCGCCTCTTCCACTCTCATATTTCTCCTCCAGGCATTTCATTACATGTACTCAATCCCACTTTTCTTCGGTCTCCCAGCCGGTCGATTCCCAGCCACACTTACCACCATACATCCGCTTAACCAGCAAGTATCATCCATCCTTTCCACATGATGAAACCATCTTACTTTAAATTCATTTATTCTCTCATTTACCACCTTTCTTCACATCACACAACTCTCTAATGTTCATTTCTCATTTTATCAATTCTCATGCCTAACACGTTCCTAAGATTGTCCATCTGAACAAATTGTACTTTAGATCTATACCTCTTATTCCAGACCATAGTCTCATTACTATACTTTAACACAGGTAAAACACACCCTCATGTAAGACCCTAGCGTACTCAAGACTTAAGTCCCTTTACATCCACAAACGATTTAATTGCACCAGCCACCTTCTTACCATTCACAACTTTTCTACTACATTCTGCATCATCCGTTCCCTATCCAAATATATACTATATGTGTAAACTCAGACACTTGTTTCAGCTGCTCACCATCTAACATAACTTCAACCGAGTGACTGCCTTCACTCACAACCATAACCTTACGTCTTATCTACGTTTACTTTCAAACCCCATCCTTTTACACACCCTGCAAATCATACCAATCTCTTAAAACTCTTCAGACTTGCCACACAAAACCAAATCATTTGCATATAATAGGTAGGGCACCTCCACTCTCTTCCATTCTCCCATCATTCTAACACCATTCCCCTGCTACCCCCTACCTCAAATTCTTCTTAACCCCATCCACAATACAAATTGAATTAAACAAGGAGACATAAACATCCCTGCCTCACTCCGCCATTAATATTAAACCAATCACTTTTGATTCCATATATTCTTACGCTTCCCTCTATCGTCATACATATTTTGATCCATTCTAAGAGCCTACCATAGCATTCAATTTCAGTAGCCCCTGCCACAGGAACTATTTCATATTAATCCTATCATACACCTGCTGCAATCCAAAAACCTAAATACAATTTATTTTTCTTCTGTCTCATTTTCTCCATCATTTGGTTTCATGTAAAGATTTGATCCACACATCCTCCTCTACCACTCCTAAATGCATCTTGTTCTTCACCGACAACTCAGCCATTCAGCACTCAACGCACATTTTTCGACCAAAATACCAGTTTATATCTTCTCTACAACACTCAATAAACTAATTCCCCTATAATTCTACAGTACCAGTATCCCCCTTACCTTTATATAAGCTGTTCTTCCCAATCCCTCGGAACTATACCCTCCAATAAACGCTTTGTTACAAACTTCAAATCCAATCAATCACCATCCTCACCTCCATTCTTGAACATTCACCAGTAATTTCATCTTATACCTGCAGATTTACCAATCTTCAACCTTCCTCACTCTACCCATTACCCCCTCCGTACCCTAATGACCTCATCCCGAAATACTTATTCCTCCTTCACCATCAAACCAAACACACATTCACTATCATCTCTTCATTAGTGCCAATGTTATGCAGATTTTGAAAGTGTTCCCTCCACACCCCTCACATTCATATTTCATCAGCTACGAAAGCACCATCCCTATTTATTATTCTAAGCCAGATTCCCCCTTATTCTCATTCTTAAATATATTTATATATATATAATAAATATATATATATATATATATATATATATATATATATAATATTATATTATATATATATATATATATACTATATATACTAATATATATATATATTATATATTATTTATATATTATATATAATAATATATATATTATATATAATTATATATATATATATATATATATATATATATATGTACGTCAATATATATATATATATATATATTATATATGGTATATTATATATACCTTAATTATATATATATATATATATTAATATATATATATATATATACCTCATATATATAATCTCTCTTTGTG
>JABUQX010071276.1:15000-19481 GCA_015478945.1 Trachelipus rathkii | reverse complement strand
CAAAAGTTTGAAAAACACTTTAAGAAAACATTCCAAACTTCCACAACATATTAATATATATCTTCACAAAAGACCTCAAACAACAAAGTTACCCACTAACCCACATCAACACCATTAACAAATCTAGAGACATAGTAACTACTAAAGATTATTAATAAATGGAAAATGATGAATCAGATGTATGTAAGTCTAATGCGGAATTCAAATGCTTTTTTTTAGTCTTTTCTATGCACTCCAACTCGCTCTTCCAAATCTGTTCTTACCACCCCTATGTCTCCACGAAAATATATTATTATCTACAAATCTATAAAAGCCTTTACATGGTATGGGTGAAAAAATTAATACTAACACTAATAATACAAAATTACAATATTATATATTAGAAATTAAAATCTTATTACAGTAAAAATCATATAGTTTTAGACCATTATAATATTATACAATTAATTAATCCATTCCAATGTGGAAACCAAATGTGATGGTTTGCTTTATTAAACAATGTAGTTTGAAAATTTATATTTTATATAATATGATATAGAGTTAAAACAACAAACCATATATATCTTTAACGATAGATTTCTACCTCATTAGAACTAAATAACCTATACTAGTCAACTGGTAACTGACCACTGTCCGACCAGTATGACCTTTCTCACACACTGTATACCCGGATTTATTTATCTGGGTACAACTTTACCACCTTTATTGCGTAATCGAAAATCTTCTAAATGAGTTTCAATATCATGTTTTAAATCAATACCTACTATTAATATATGCAAGCATTTTTCGCTCTCCATTAAAAACTTTTACTTTAAAAGAAAACAAATAGCAAAACCAGTTGTGAAAAAACAAACCTAAATCCAACACCTTATAACACATATCCTGGAATTCAATTGTGTGCGAGTGTCACTATAAAGAAAAATAAAACAAAACAAACTAAATTATTTATATTTATAAGATTCGTTATAGTAAAAATATTCACCGTCTAATTATTAACAGATTTCTATATTGTAAGGGAATTAATGAAAACTATGAATGAAATCATACTGAGAAAATAAAGAGAACTTTTATGAGAAGCTGATGGAGGTGGTAAGGAGAGTGATGAGAAAATTTCATTAATTCATATTAACTAAAGAACCAGTATCATTAATTCATAATAATATTATATATATATAATATACTATATATACTAAATATATTAAATATATATATATAAATATATATAATATATAATTATATATATATTAAATACAATGTTTACATATTATCATATTATTTTACCTTAAAGCAATATTTTATAATTATTAATATTTGAAAATTATTAATTACAATTAAAAAGGTTTTTGAATTAAAACAAAAGTTAACACATTATGTATACTATTTTATATCACCGCACCAAAATGAGCTATCGCAGGTGACTAATTATCATTCTTATATTTTTTTATTTCAAATATACCTTGTGCTCGAACTTTCCTGCAGAGAATTAATCCATCATCTCATTAAATTCCCATTTCATTGTGTGCGAAGTAAAGTTTGCTTCCATTCCATTATCGAAATGAGTAGCCTTGCGCCAGCGCTCCCCTTGTCTGGGTCTTTCTCTATAATTTATATTCTCCTAGTTACATTTCACTATTTCACTATTACAATACTTACTTTCATAATATTAATTATTATTCTCATCCATTCATATTATAGTCTCTTTTCTCCATTGCTGTGTGTCTTGATCCACCCCCAGATTCATAATGAACAAATTACATTGGTAGCAGGGAGCTAGTTCTTCTAAGCTACCTTTTGCTCGCCGCACCGTTACCCTTAAGGATCTGTAGTCATTCCTCATTCTATTTTCTCTCAACTCATTTCCTTCCATATATTTTTTTCTAAAATCATGCATAACCTTCTCCTTCAATCTCGTCCAACAATACTCTGGTAATAACACCCAATCTTTCCGTAACCTCAGTGTCACCACGATATATATCCACTTGCTCCAATAGAAGTGCCTAATAATATCAGACCCACAACCTTATATTATATTGAACACCATCTATCAGAATGAATTCCCCATTTATTCAACTCCCTTATTTTTAATTTATACTCTCATCAGGCCTCAATTTGCCAAGCCACCACCTGGGTTCGAACCACCGCAGGTCATTCAATTCCCATCGAATGATCAATGTTATACAAACGAGATGAATAGCCATGCACAAGGTCGGAAAGAAAGTATTTAACAATACAATACCTAACAAAATAAAGAAGTACTTCAACAAAATCAGCAAATATTGCAAGTACTTGCACAGCTGATAAATGTACTCCTGCTGACAGCTCAGCAGGAGATTCTCCCATTCCCATCTACTAACTCTAACACTACTAATATAACCACTGACTTAATGCTACATTAAATAGCATAATACACACCACAAAACCTCCTCAGTCAACATAGATCTATAAGGTGAGGTAGAGCCACTTAATAGCACTACAGTCATTAAAAAGCTCCCTGCGCCATACTTTCGCCACCTGCAAAATTTCGTCCCTAATGTAGTTTTTGGGAAAACGGACATCTACAAGATCAATGCTATGTTAGACAGAATAAATGTCAGCACTCCCGGACACAGGCCCCAAATTAATTAATTGTCCCAAGTTGGATAACAAAGCTCAATTCTACGACAATGACAAATGTCCATTTGTTAAGAAAAATTTCAAATGTCTCCCCAATGGATAGCTACAGAAACAGCACAATCAACAAAAATGACAACTGGAAAAAATTCTTTATCATATGAATTTCATTTTCAAAATCTATCCCATTGCAATCCTCCACTGAAAGACGAAATAACAACAAAAAATATATGTGTTGCCAAAATAATAATCAATACACAGAGATACTACTAAGTAGTTAGTAAAGTCAACATCTTCCAATTCATAACAATACCCATACTCAACCTCCACCCTTAATATACTAATAATACTAACATAACTACAACTATGGCTATTTGACTTTAAGTAATGTAACTACTCACTACCACTCAATACTTGTACTGCACAGATCCCCAGACAATCTACAAAAATCCCTACGCATCTCCAAAATCTACAATGATGTTCAACCCTCAAAATTGCGGTTCAATTCTTTGTCTACATTCTCTTCACCGCTTTCTACTCTCCCATCAATCCACCATATCCTCCAGTACTCTCATAAAATTCAAATGATTCTCAATTCTAACAAATATGGATTCAAACCCAATTGATCAAGTATTTCTTCAAATCTCTGGACGACACCTTCTTTTCGATCCCCTGAAATCACAAGTGATCTCCAACGCCTGAGACTACAAACGTATCCTTCCAGACTCTATAAAAATCCATAAGGATGCCCAAGCTCTTAATTAAAGAAACCTACAAAAAGTTTTCGAAACCTAGAAGGTCTTCCAATCGGGAGTTGCAATTAGACTCTTCTCGCAATAGCTCGTGGTGCAAAAACACAGAATCTAAGAGTCACCTACAACCTTTTGAAAAGGTAGATGGAAGAAGGAAAGAGAAAATAATTTCTCCGCACTTGCCCAACAGCGCATCTAGATCGTTACTTGCGGACACACTACTATATCAAATAGCTTTAACTATATATAAATATACTAATAAAATAACTTATACTCATCGTGGACTAGTCTTAAAGTATATTCTAAGAGAAAAGGTATATAATACCATAATAACACCAACTTATGAGGGGATAAAATATAAAAAAGAAGTAGATAATTAAATATATCATAACATAAAGCTGATACATAAATACCACTAAGATCGTAGAGAGTGAAGCGTCGCTGAAAGCGCGGCAGAGAAGCCCAAAGGAAAACGTTTCAGTGCCAAAATTTTTAGAATGGGAAAATGGAAAGACTAACCGAGCGACATAGTGAGTGTGCGCAGTGATAGTTTTGTATTACTGTCAATAGTCAAGTATTAAACACGGCAGCGAGATAATTTTTGTAGGCAATTCACGCGGACACAGGATAGACAGGGATAAACAGACGACACGTTTTTTAGGCAATACTCGTACACCGAAACGCATTGAGGATATAAGAGAATCTTAAGAAATACTACTATAAATAGATTGAAATCAAATAATCAATATGTTATACTCAATCTACATGATATACTATAAATATATATTATATAGTATATATCATATTATATATATATATTATATATAATACTATATATATATATATATATATATATATATATATAGGATAATAGGTAGAAGCACAGAGGAATAAGTACAATAATACATATAGTAGTATATATAGATGAGTATGACCGAAGGTTAACACCAAACGCACGATTACATTAGCGTTTACTACGGCAATGCAGTACAACCCGAGTTTTACAATCAGAACGTAATTACCAAAAAGCGAGAAGCGCAGATAATTATACTCAGAGAAGTAAATCGTGATATTTATTCCACAAGAATAATTATCGACAGTGAATATCACATAAGAACC
>JABUQX010071276.1:0-7500 GCA_015478945.1 Trachelipus rathkii | reverse complement strand
AGCTGCTAAGAGTAAAGGAGTAGACCAACTGATTCAAAGTCGAAGGACGAACAACAGCACTGTTCGAACTAGCTAGTTATACAACTTAGGAATTCAGGAAAGCAATACTCTTTATCTCTTACTTAGACTCTTTAATTAATATGTTCGCTGTAGCAAAGATTTTTTTATGAAAATTTAATTGCTTTTCACAGCTGTTACCACACACTTTTATATTGTTGGACACAGCGTTGGAAAATTTCAAAGAAAAAGCAAAGTATTCTTATTATTATAATTTAAGTTACTTTAATGAAGAAGTTGGGCTATGATGCAGATTGAGGATGAATAAAAAAAAAAGAGAACTAAGAACGAACTAGCACAGAGGTGGTAAAAGACAAACCTTTCTTCCCAACTTGAAGATACTCAAGCACTCTCTGGTTCAACCGTGCAACAACTGACACCACTGAAAAAGATCATTAGTCATTTCAAGGAGTAAAACCTGTCTGAAATCAGTCCATGTTTCGAAAACTGTCTCTGAAATATATTTATATGCTGAGGTGCTTACTCTGAAAAAATTTGTGCAAGAGCAGGGGAAAGCGGGAAGAAGTTATTAGGAAATTTATTAGGATAGATCCACGCAAAGGCATGGTGTTTTGCATAATTACACCACACACATACACCACACACGCACACACCACATTATATATAAATTATTTGTAAATCATTTGATGATTAATTACAGGAAATCAAAACAAGGCCCTCCTATCCCCCATACCTGTTCCCAACCCCTTGATCTATTGATATATATAGGTATCTGATTAAGTTATTGATCTACTTTTGATTCTGTTATATTGAATCCAGTCATATATTCTGAAGATAATCATTTGTGGAATAAGTACTAGCATAAAAATTTCTTTTTTATATTTACTAAAACCCCGGAATATATATGTTGAACTAATAACAAGTTTCACAATCAATAAAACTAGCCATATTAGATAACATAAACCATGAATGTTAAAGAATATTAATGATATTATATTATAACATCAAATCTAACAATACCGTTAGACATCGAAATCGTACTAAACAGTCAAACTTAATGGACAAAGTATCATACTTAAACAAAAAGAAAAGTACCAGATATAGCATCTAAATAAGTACCATAGTAATACTTTTTTTCAAAACATTAATCTCTAAACATATATTTAGGTTATTTTGTACATAATAACATTGAGTTAACCATTTTAACATATTAATATTTATTTTATTATTACTTTATTTTATAACCTATTAAACCTTTTTATATCATTTATTTCATGAAACCAAACTGAAATATATGACTAACCGTACCTCAAAAGTCATTTCATCAATCTATATAAAGCTAAAACATTAATAATCTTAGAACTATTATAAAGATATATATAGTTATATGTATCACCACCTCTAAAATAATACCATATATAATCTTAACAGTCTTAAAGTTACGAATTAAAACTACATAGTTTAAAACATTAACATTTAAAGTCTTCATATCTGATTCTCAAAGAACCCCCAAGTTTTTTTTACTAACTTGCATACGGAAACGCAAGACTTCGTATGAACACTTTTTTCAAATTGTAATATTTAGTTTTACATATCGAATGATCTTTGGTCATTAAAACATTAATTTTAAGTATAACATTTTAAACTAAAGTAATTTTACGTCTAATATAAAATACTATAACCTAATTATCATTACATGTTATACTGGGTCAACGAATTAATATATGATGACGTATATATAAAGTATTTGACAGATCAATTAAAGCTATATAGTATATTCATAATCATAACCCTTGAAACTAGAATATATTATATAATTACGCACAATGACAAAACCTAAATCAATTAAACCTTAACGCTCGTATTTAAATAAACTTTAGCCTTAACAATAGTCAAAGCCTCAATAATCTTAATCACAGTATTATGATAAACCAAAATATATGCATAACAAAGAAGCGAACAGTATACTGAAAACTATGAATGTATATATAGTTCCTGTTTCACTATAGAGGTGTATTCAGATATACAAGTTAGAGTAAAATATGCTCAAAATCCCCCATTTCGATAAATCATACTGACATATTATAGATTAATTACCGTATTGAATTCTATTTAATTGATTGAGAATCTTTCAGAGTGGTTCGAAAAAACTTATAGGCTATACATCTGATTCTTGTTGTCACAGGTCAACATTAACAAATTATTATTAAAAAGCATTTTTAATGTTTTTTGCTAATCGAGTACTTTTGTTTTATTATAGCTAATTAGACATTATAGTAATTTTTTATTATATTAATAATATGATCTTAGTTTATCAGATATAGTATATATAACAAGCTAAATCTATACAAAATTTCAATGACTAATTTTGATGTAGGTTTGTGCGGTACATTAATGAAACAAAACATTAACTAATAATACGCACCAGATCCGCACGATAAACATCCTTTAATAAGATGATAATTAGTCTTCGAACGCATGGGGATAATTAGTTTAATAAAACAATTTTTCATTTTTTTTATAATACATATATAATTTATTTCAACGGAGATTAAAAGAAAGCTCCATCTATATAAGGGGAATTACAGAAAAAAATACATACACTTTATTTTAAACAATTAAATCATCTATTTATCTTGTAAATCAGAGTGAATTCTTTACATAATTATTGGCATATATACTATATATTAATATATCGCTTCAGGAGAGTCAAACACCCTTGATGTATAAAGTGAATTAGTTCATATTTATAAATAGTGCAACTTGCGACACTAAACCAATTTTTCTATTCATATATTTGTACATTCTAAACAGCATATCATTACTTCTACACTCCAGATAGATAAGTATAAATAAGGTATTGTATAATAGCTGAGATATAGTTTATTAAGTAGTATATAATAACTCTCAAGATATTCTATAATATATATTATATATATATATAAATATATATATATTATATATTATTATATAGATATATATAGACATATATTATATATTTAATTGCTAATTTATTATTAACGGACCAAAACCATCATGTTTCCGTTGATAATAATAAACGTTAGAGTATATTTCTCCCTTAGTTAGATACCTTATATTATGTATTAAAATTGCCATCGGAATATATCAACACAATTATAAAGATCTATGTATAGTATTTCATTTTTTTATTTTATAATCAAAGCTATGAATGATATTTTACAGGAAGTAGATTCTGAAACTGTTTAGAAAACCTATAATTGTATACCAGTTAAAGTTTGCCCCCTTCAGATATATTGAGTCTCCAAAGCATTCGTTAACATCTCGAAGGCTTAGTTTAATATCATATTGATCACCACACGAGAAAGCACATATATTTTATCATGATAACCATCACATCATAATATGTCTCCTTCCAGTCAGCAATATTCATGCATGTACTACCATACAGGACGCGGACCGGAGTGGAGCTATCTTGCACTGGAGCTCATCCGGGTATATCAGCAAGCGCCGGTGCAACGATGCCACTCAATTCTAATGAAATATCATAAACAAATTAGTCATTTAATAATGGCGTCATATGCTTATTTATTAATTGAACAATTATTCACATTCTCTGACACACCAGCTAATTAAGTAAACACTATAGTGGTTATTTATACGGTTCACACTTTCTTAGTTTAATACGAAAACAGACTAAATATTTATAACATGAACAACTCTATCATTATTTTGTGCGCAAAGAGATTTATTTTTTTTCATTAAAGGATTCATAAACGATTAGACCTCGTAAAGATATCAAAAACAAGCGTAGAGATGCGAGGAGGGTGTCATTGACTGGGCGAGTGAATCTCTTGTGCCTCGCCAAGCGTACGAAGGAACATAATAGTTCTTTACTATATGAGTCTTTCAAAACAACATTGGTTTCTATTGCGGCCAAGCAAAAAAGTACCCTTTAAATTACATATGTTGGTCATTTTAGTATGTATTCTTTCTCTACTCAAGCCTACCTCCAGGTCCGAGGAAATATTGCTCAAACTTCCTCTCTCTTAGAGTGTGTGTGTTTCTACAATATAGATTTGTATGCAATATCTACATATATAAAAGAGAGCGTTTTCGAAACATTAATACGCTTTATATATTTTTAAAATACTATTGATTCTTGCTTTGTTAAGACAAATATAGGTTTTACATACTTAACAACATATAGTTAAAAGTTAAACTAACATTAACATACAAAATTCTATAATACCATATAGATATATATCATTAACTTATACTCTTAAAATAAGATTAACCTTCTAACGAATATAACCATGGTATTATATTTTTTGATGACTTTTAATTACATTATGGGATGTAATATTTAATACTAATAATATAAGTTTTATTCATAACATATATATACTAATCATTTAATACTAATCAACGAAATAATATAGTTATCAAGCGTATATAAAGAGTTGTTATACGAGCAATTCGAAGATAAAAAGAGGCGTAAGCAGAAAGCGAGTTAGTCACCACTATACTATAGCAATGAGAAGTATGAAAGTGGTAACGATGATCAATCGAACCTAACACATAACATATCCATTAAGCGACTTGAGAAATGTAAACTGGTTAACATTGGAAAGTCCCTAGATGGGCAAGTTTAAGCTACAACACAAAAGGTATATAACATTCAAGTAAAAATAAGCGATAAAACACATTGCATGTCAAAGTACGTAATCGATATTCCATTACTTTTTCAGTACACATATTATCTCTTAACTAGATATAATAACGTTAATTTTATATTCAATTGACAACTCAAATTAATTAATATTTTTAACAAAAAATTGAATCACTCCCTGTCTAATTACTTACAATATACTAAGGCCAATAACGTACAATAGTATGTACCCTATATATAGACGTAAATCAAAGTTATTTTAACTTAGAGTATAACATAGTATAATATTTAATCAAAAATTATTTGACTTATAATAATTTTGATGAACGAATATAAGGACTAACGAGTAAAAAAAAAGTCTGATATAAAACAATATTTTTAACCACTATACATATACAATAAAAATAATAAAGTTTTAATCCTAAAGCATAGATGCAAATTGAGTCAACCTCATTATCTGTTTTAATAAAACAACATCCAATTACTATCAAAAATCCTACAACAGCACGCTTAAGAGTGGATAGAAATAGTGAGCTATTATTTGCTTGGAATTTGAAGCGCTAGACATAATATTCTTATAGTGGTACCGAAATAGTTCAAAACCAACATCAATACAATACCACATAAAACCACATAATATAACAAATAAGAACAATTCTATATCTCTTCGAAACCTCTAGCTGAATACGTCATTACAGGAGAATATAGCGAGATGACTCATCACTTTTCGAGAATTACTGTCTATGTTTATCGAGAGTGATATTATAATTAAAATAAGCTATACGAGAGTATAAAAATAAAAATCAAAAATATTATTATGTTTAACATATATATCCAAATTCGATAATGTAATTATAGTATAGTCCTAGGCTAATTACGAGATCACCATTGTTTATACCACATTAATAAGATAACTGCTGTTTAAAAAATATAGAACTAACATCTCACCAAATTTTTTTTAAAATAACTTATGAAAAGGATACCCCAAAGTATAGTGTACAATGACTCATATAAACCATCGCACCGATTGTGAACCAGCAACGTATTACGGCTACATCTATCGGACTTTTACTTCGAACCCCTACAAGTTGAAATACACTTGACAGTTTCAAACACATACTTAAACAACAGTAGCAAAGTACTAAGTATATATATATATTATTATCCGTCCCCGCGGCCAGTGTACCGAAACTCGCCTACACCCCCTATATTCAACAACTTGTCTCATGATGTGCTAGTATGCTCTATAGTAGTCTTATTTACATGTTTACTCATATCCAATTAACTAACTACTCTAGAGAGTTATTCACAAAATAAAATCATCTATCTGCCAGTTTATCGCCTTTTTCGAAGACTTATAATGGCTAATGGAACACAAATATTAAAAGTGATTCTTTTTCTTTTTAACATTTCCCGTTACTTAAAAACTATCTAGCCAAGGATATATTCCGCATACAAATGATATTCACTTTGCCCTGCGTGTATGAACAAGTATCGTTTTTAAGCAATTAGGAATAATGTGAGGCCTCTAACTTGACTATGTTAACATACTCCTGAACTAACCCTATATATATAATATAACAAACGACAATACCTAACACATCAATATATGTAATACGTATAATAATAAACTAACTTATAACTATATAACAAACTTCCTCTAACCTATACTACCATAAGTAATATAAGTACTATTACACGTGCGTGATTACAAAATACGTAACTACTAATTCACACTTTTTTCGATAAGCATATTACTCTAACAAAATCAAATTAGTATAATTTTTACACGATATAACTTATCGTAATATATTACAAAATAAATTAAGCATTAATATGACTCATGTCTAATTCATTCAATTTATACTTGACAATACGAATATATTGCTTATATGTAACAAATATTATTTTTTAACATCATACTACATTAAAAATAATAATTTAATACAAAAATATGAAGGGGTCATCCCTCCTCCAAATCGATTGTGCGTTTCCATAAACGGTCAGCCCCTCAAACTCATTCAACGAATACTATTAGGCAAATACATAACAAAGTTTTAAACCAAACACAAACATAAAATTAATATATAATACTAAAAATTTTATAATCCTGAATTAACCTTAAAACTAATGATTAAATAAATAAGTTTATCTTTGATATAAATATCAAATAAGATGATGTACATGAGATCAGTTTAATAATAGTTACGGTATTTATAATAAGCGGTAATCAGTAATCAGTAATCAAACTACCCCATCCTTGCAATCCCCTATCCACCTCACCCGCCTATGATCTATTGAGCCATTGACTCAATTCATATTTCGAGTATCATTTGAATAAACATAAAATAAAACTAAGTTCCTTAATAATGACCAACCTACAAATATATGCAATTTACGCAACAATAATTATTATTAGCTTACAATAAAGTCATTAAATCAATATACATAACTATACTGACAAAGTATATATATAATGTACACATAATATGATCAAAAAACCTATAACTCAAGATACTACTATTATATTTATTGCGTTATATATAATGAATATATTAATCCATGACTAACAACCTGAAAATTTCCCATATATACTTATCAATGTAGATTATAATAAGTAATGTGACTAAACAAGATACAATATTCGATATAATTTAGTTCCTAACTGATTTTCTGTATCTATAATCAGCTAAACATCGTAAAATAGCCTTAAATATTCTAACAAAATCCCTTTAACAAATTTGTAACCAAAAACGAATAAAGATACTAGCATCTTGAACTATGAATGACCACTTATCTTTATCATCAATAAGTGTCACACGTTTCGATAG
>JABUQX010071275.1:0-15090 GCA_015478945.1 Trachelipus rathkii | reverse complement strand
TGTCTGGGGCGGACAGAGGGGGGGGGATTCCCCCTCCGTCGCGCTCCACAGCTAGGGGCGACAGACCGCCGGATCCTTCCAACTTGCGGGTCTTACCCGGGTGGTTTTCTTTAGTTAGGAAAAAAAATTATGAAAAAAAATTCACATTTTTCTACCTCCTTCAACAGCTCTCAAATAAGCATGCATAAAAAAAAAAAATTTTTTTGGCCAACTTTGGCGCTTGCTGGTATTGGGGGTGAAACGGAAATTATATCTTTATTGGAGAAACGGAAATAATACTATCGTACACAATCGCAAAGTATTTATTTAGATTATTAAAAATATGGAAATCTTATTTTTAGGACTTTTCTATTTTTTTTTAATTTACATACTTTCACGCTTAACTACCTATTCTTTCACTGATTTCAAATGTCAGTCTATGTTTTAGTGTAGGACTTGTAGTTCTCTAGTTACACGCATGTTCTAAGGTAAAAATCTACCGAATATATATAATATATATACTTCATAATATATATATAGTCAGTATATATATCGTCATATATATGAAATTATTTTATATACTACATATCACTATATATATATACTTTATATATAGTAGATATATATAATATTTATATACTATAATATGATATTTATATAATAATATGATATAGTATAACTATAGACAAGGTGTTTAGATGGACCCAACTCTTTGGGCGGAGCGGCCGAAAACTGTGGGAAGAAAATTGAGGAGATGAAATGTATTAGAGAGTATTATGTTGGTCGTGAAGAAAGGGACTAACGAGGTGGTGCAGTGTGCTGGGAATTGACCGGGCTGGGAGACCGAAGAAAAAGAGATTGAGTCAGTAAAGATGGCTCTAAGGAGGAGAGAAATGATGTTTGGCAGAGGCGAGACGACAAGGTGCATAATAGGAGAGTGAAGTGGGCTATGGCGTATGTGTCCCATGGGCCAAGGGATAACTAGACCACCACCATTTAACGAGATTGCCATAAGTGAGAAGGTCCGTCGCCCGGTCCCGTGAAGCTGTA
Organism: Trachelipus rathkii; assembly: GCA_015478945.1. NCBI lineage: Eukaryota > Metazoa > Arthropoda > Malacostraca > Isopoda > Trachelipodidae > Trachelipus > Trachelipus rathkii. The sequence continues at coordinate 14,061 of JABUQX010071275.1, read as the reverse complement.
AAACTAGGACTTTCTGAACTGCGCGAGTTCTCCCTAAAAGGGTAATAAAAGGGGCCGGTGAGGCTGGCTTTCTTTTCGACTTGCGTCATTTCTTCTACCTACTTTTCTGTTTCCTCACCTTGCTTTCCAGTCTTGGGAAAGAAAGGGTGATAGTGATATACATATAATTATATACTATATAATCATATAACATATATATACTATATCTATAGCTCATATATACTATATATATATTATAATCATATAAGGATATATATATACTATATTTATATATATATATTATATATATATATATTATGGATTACTATATATACTAATATATATATTATATATTTTCTCATGGAGCCCTGAATATTAAACACTTTAAGGGTGTAATGCTCTTGAGACGGTCACAATTCATTCAGTTCAAGTTTGTGGAAAAATTTAAATCTGTTCCGAACGTATGTCTATCGAGATGAGTGTTCTTCTAGCATCAATATTTGTTTTAAAGTAAACCTTTGTTTCTGGAGCAAGTGTTCTGGCGAGGAAGCTACCATATTGTTCACGTCGTCGAAACTTCCTGAAAGGGGTTTTTAATTTGGAAAATAAGGGGGATCACTCTGGGCCTATTAGAATGACATCTATGAATTATACCACTGGTTAAAAGATTTTCATGACTTCTTACTATATTGAGCACATATTTGCACTTCAACATTTCCATTAAATTAAAGAAAGACATTCATTTGAATAAATAATTTGCAAAAAAAAAAAAATCAAAAACTGACAAGATATAACTTTCATGCATGGACGTGTAGAAAAAAAAAATGGTAAGTCATCCTAAGCATATTATAACCGAATTGCTTTCATTATGTACTAAAATTTTCGAGTTCAACTTTAAAATAGCTCTTTGTTGGTTAAGTGCAAGCGATTGAAATAGGTATGCAGCTTATTGCTTTTCAAAAGTCTGTAAACCATCCAACAATGTCCGTAAAGATACAATACAGAATTATTATGGAGTAGTAATGGATCTATTATGCCGAGGATACACCTGTAATTTGTAAGTGCAGAAGTTTGACCATTTTCAGCACTTGAAAATGCAATCACTTTGGGCTTGGTTGGCGCAAACTTATTAGAATAAACTTCCTATATATAATTTTTTAAATTTAGGCATGTAAATTTTTTTAAGGTTTAAATATTCTCGCTTTAATGTTACCAATATCGTCCAAGTTTTTCATTATTTTTAATATTTATTTGGTAGCAAATATTTATTTTTATTTATATTAAAGACTGCTACGGCGCATGTAAATTTTTTTTTGTCGGCTCCATTTTAAAATATCCGACTCCGGCTAGGCTAGACTTCAAAATTTTTAAATTTTCCGGGTCCAAACCTTTATTTTATAATACAAATATTTTTGGCTCCGGCTTCGCTGCCTCGATTAAAAGCATAGGCTTTTATTTAATTTTAATGAACCTTTCTTTGATAATATATTATAAATTTTTAAACATTTCAAAACGGGATAATAATATATGTTTTAAATGGTAATCTTTTATTAGAGTAATTTTTCAATTTAACATAAAAAAATAAAAATTAACAATATATTATGAGCATTTGTGACTAGAATTTTTTTTGTAATTCTAAAATAATTGCAAGTAATTTGTGGAATTAGAGAGAAAGTTTTAAAGTGTTCAGTAATATTAAAACAAGCAATCGTATCCGTGATATTTATGCAAAATATGATACGGAATTGGGGTTAAACAAAGCCAGTTTCTTTTCTCTCACTTATAACACCCGTACAAATATATAATTCTTAAAGAAACTTGTGTAACAATTACACACTGATTTTGTTCTTCAGTAACTTTTATTGTGAAATGATAAAGCATATATTAACCCTTCCATCAAATCTTTATATGCAATGAACTAAATATTGCTTAATTCATTAATGAGTAAACGAATGACAAAAATCTATCTCGATTTCTTAGTTTAAACCACTCGTACCAATTGAGCAGTTTCCTCCTTCTCCTAACTTTTTCTTTAAGCTTCATTTCTGACTCTTTCCGTAAAACCTTGTCTAATTCATTCCAATCTTCAATCCAAATCACAGGGGCTTTCATTTCCTTTAATAACCTCCATCCAATAGTATTATCACAAGAACCTTTGGATGGAGCATCTTCCACAACTGGAATACTTCCAGCCGTAAAAGCCTCATATACCCTGTACGTCTCTGTGTTAATTCCTGCTGGACAAAGAGTAAGATCTGAATGAAGTAAAATACTAGCATAAGCTGTAGATGATTCGGGTGTTTCATGACTTTGCCATTGTTTGCGTTCTTCAATTTTACAGTGCTGTCGAGCCGCATCCGAAGATTTCAAAATGGAAAATAATTCACTTCTTGAAGAGTTTGCATAATTTGTTGCTTGTAAGTTGCATAAAAACCTCCTAGAATGCATAACAGCCGTTTCATTTAAATTTAAAAGAGGAAAACGTCTATAGGTAGCAACACCTAAAGGCCATTGGAACTTCACTTTTTCGTCAATGGTTGGATCATCATATGTTAGGAAAACTCCATATACTGGTCCATTTGGGAATAAATAATCATCAATCCATCCATTATTACAATTTTCATTTCCAAGCATAATAACAATAACTTTTGGCGAATTAGGAAGGCTTTTAACATAGTTAATCCATTTCTCAGACTCAGAAACCTTTTCCTTAGTTCTTCCATTGAGTATAAGAACCAAAATACCAGATTCTAGTCTCGGTTTTCTAATTATACTCAATCCTGGTCCTTCTTTGTACAAGAAATGACATCTAGAGGTGGTTACTTCAGATGAATAAATGGTTGGGTCAAATTCATCAACATTTCTGATTCCGCCTATAATATGTTCCCAAAAATAAGAAGAAATAGCCGCTTTACCCCATATTGTAATTTTTTCTAACTTTTGTTCTTTGAGCAAAACACGTTCAAGTACTCTGTCATTGATAGCAGAACCTCCGACCTTTGTCTTTTCATCAAGAATAAACTCCTTGGGATTGTATACTTCATAATTATTATAATCGTTCCAATCTTTATTTTCCTTTACTTGATCTGGTCTCACAACACTTGATACGTAAACTTTAAGAATAAAATAAATAGTTAGAAGAATCTGAAAAATGCAAATAAAGCATATTATTTTTATTACTTTCTTTCCATTCCTCATATTGGCTACCATACTTCCCTCATCATATAATTTCTGATCATTGACAGAAATACTGCTAATGTTTCAATTATCTTTTATTATACTGGTTAATTTTAGCAATATAAAAACTATGTTAATATGTAATAAGAAATACAATATACATAATGGTTAATGAAGAGAACTAACTTTCGCCTCCATTACATACTATAATGTTTGCTTATGTACAGGCAATAAATACGTTTTAATCTACATTATTTAAAGCAACATTGCGTCTGCTACAAGGTGAGTCGGTAAGCTACACGAGCATTCAAGCATAACCAGCAAGGTAACCTGAAAATAAAAAAAAAAACTATAATTAAAATCCACTAACTATATATAAAAACAGTTTATTTTCGACATACTTCTAATATATACAAAAGAGTTAATCGTAAGTATGATAAGGACACTAAAAATAAGTAAAGCAATAGTACGGTATATAACGGAGAGCAAAATAAAAAAAAATAAAAAAAATAAATTATATTTTAAATTTCTAGGGAAAGAAAATCAAAGAAACAAACTAATTAAATATCTATGTATTTAAACTTTCCTCGGATTGAGATCAAAATATCCACACACACAAGAGAAAAATCAACCACCTCAATACCAGAGAAAGTATCATAAGATGCAAATTAAGTCTAGTTAAAACAATATTATTTTTAATAATACCAATACCTAATTCAACGTGTTATTATTTTACACAATTACAGGAATTATATTTTCGAATTGCCCAAACTATAAATTTGAGATGACATCCTCTAATTATATATATACATTAACGTGTTATTTGCGAAAATTATTTTAGCAGATGACACATTTTTTCAAAATATTATTTGCGTTTAAATTTACTTAGGATTTACTCTTAGTTATTGCAATGTCATAAATTTACTTCTACGAAAAATGACAAAACTGATTTACTATTTCCTAGTTAGGTTTTATTTAAACTTTCACTAATTAATTAATTATCCCATCTTCAAGTCAGTGTTTTATTTTACACAAGGTACCAGGATTTAACATTTATGTCATTAAATAAATTAGTTATGCAAGGGGAATATACATACTTTATTTCAATAACAACTTAATTTGGGCAAGGAAAGGCCATTAATTACTCTCCGTTCTTATATTCCCGATTACTCCATGAATAATGATTTTAAGAAATTATGACGACTGAATAAGATTTTTTTTTTGCTATTAGTGTAATCATGTTTTAATTGTTCAGGTTTTAAAGCGTTTTGAAAGTGGTGAGTTTCAATTTTTAGTCATTGATTAAAGTTCTTTAAGTGGTAACGCTATATAATTAAAATAATTAAAATATCCTATCACCCATTTCGGAGGATAAAATCATATCATAGGTCATCTCGAGGTTTGGAAAGATCATCTTCATTCACTAGCATTGTTGTCAATTGAAAACGCTTTACTTGATGACTTAAAAATTCCTTCGACATTTTATAATGAGGTGTAGTACAGAAGTTTCTTGAGAAAAACAGGAGGGCAGGGATTATCTTTTAAGTGAAGAATCGCTACGGTGATTCACTTCTGTATATCAGATTTGCAAGTAAAGCTTTGAATTCATTTTTGTATTAAAATATATCAATTATATATATATATATATATATATATATATATATATATATATATATATATATATATATATATATATATATACTATATATATATATATATTATATATAATACTATATATATATTTATATATATATACTATACTATAATATATATATAGATATATATAACTATTGAGTTTAGGGATAGAGATATTATTATAACTTTCCGCACGCTCAAACATTTTCGTCAGGAATACATCCACTAATTATATATTATATATATATATATATATATATATATATATATATACTATATATATATATATATATATACTATATATAATATAATATATATATTATTAAATATATATGTGTGTGTGTGTGTCTGTGTGTGTGGTGTGGTGTCGTGTGTGTGTGTGTGTGTGTACTGGTGTGTCTGGGTGTGTGATGTGTGTGTGTGTGCGTTCCGTTTCATTTTTACTAAATCGTTAGGAAATAATGCATTTGCTATTTTAAGGATAAGAAATTATTAATTATTAAAAGATGTTAAATATTTGAATAATAGCCTTGCATGATATAGAAAGAATATTTATTAATTTTACCGCACTCACGAGTTGGTGACATGGCGGGCAGATCCCCTGAGACAAATGCTCGCTGTGACATGCACTTATTTCATTACTAAAAATTAAGTATAAATAATTTCATAAATCGATGTAGTAATAAATAATAATGAAAATAAATCTGTTATCATTAAAACTGATTATATATATATATATATATATATATATATATATATATATATATTATATAAATAATAATAATACTCATCACAATAATATATATATATATATATATATAATAATATATATAATATATTACTATATGGAATATATATATCCATTTCATGGTGCAGAAAAATGTATGTGCTTTTTTGTTTTTTGTTGCACAATAATTGTTAGTATATGTATGATACTAGCAATAAATTTGAGTGTTGATTAGAGATTCAAAAAATTTTAAATACAAAAAAAGGTTCAATTATTTGTTTAATAATATACGTACTTTTTGTAAAATCTACTTTGGCAATGCCAAGACAAAAGCGGCGTTCGCGGAGATCTTTCGATGAGGCAAGATACTCCTCTCTTTAAAATAGAGAAATAGTTTTACGGCAAAGTGGATTTATATAGGTTAGGTTGAAATTTACTGCAACTTCGATTTAAATATGGGATGGGGGTACGTTGACGTTTTACTGCAATTCGTAGATCAATATAGATACAAGGTGCACTTTACTCCCTCCTAAGGTTCAGCTTATGATTATGTATTTGTTGGGTATACACAATACTAATATATGGAAAAACAAAATCCAATACGGAACACGTATTTTTACCCAAAAACATTATTTTTTACCTTACCTTCAATTTTTTCACGCATGGTAGCGCTAAAATGCCGCATTCTTTCTCATGCAAAATCAGCGTTTTGACTTAATTTATCAATTAATTTTTCATAGTTTCCATATGTTTCGTATCTTTTCTCGTTTCACATGCTTAATTAATTGCGTAGTATACAATTACTACTAATATTTGAAAGAAAAAGGAAAAAAAAAAGCATACAATTTTCTTCACCATGAAACTGAGATAGGGTCCTATATATAAACTCAAAATAAACTCAAATATTAAATCAATATATAATAATATATATAATATATAATATATAATAATAATATACTAAATAAATAATATATAATATATAATACATATAAAAACTATAAAAGCGTAAAACATAGACAACACGAATAGTTTAGGATATCGATTATTTAATAATTATATATATATATATATAATATATACTCAAAACATTTTATCAATAATGTAAACTAAAGAACTATGAACTATGACAAGTTGAAGACATTCTATTTAAAATATTACTTTTCATTAAAAAAAAGGAAAAAAAAAAAAAAAAAAAAAAATCCTCTCGGAAATGAAAAAGGGAAGCTCGCGCGTTGACGTCATAGAATCTCCTGAACAGACGGATATCGAAAGATGTCACCCAATCAATTTAAATCTCATGTCCGCACTAATCAGAATGGTAAAAACCGGTTTTGCAAGATAGGCTCAAACGGGGTTTTTGATTAAATTAAAAGAACTGTTTACTATATACAATTAATAAACAACATAAATCAAATCATTGTTTTAACTTTATATATATATATATACATGGGCGTCGCCAGCTATCCAACCTAGGGGGGGGCCAGCTAAGAAATTTTTATAAAGCTTTATATATATTATATAATATATATATATATACCTATATATATATATATATATTATATAATATATATATAATATATATATTATATAGATAGGACCTGTTGATGTTTTAAGACTACCGTCAGTTTTGATTTTTTTTTTGTTTTTTTTTCTATATATTCTAGTATATGATCCTAACAGTCAATAAAAGGGGTGACGGATAAAAAATATATTGGACCAGTTACGTTTTACAACTCCGTCAGCTTTTAAATTTTTTTTTTTTTTTTTTTTTTTCTTTTAACTACCAAGGATACCAAAGGGTAAACCGCAAAGATAGCAGGAGGTCGGGGTCTCTCGGCCGTCCGGGGGGTAACGGACAGGGTAGGACTATTTCCCCCCCTCCGGGAGGGTCTCCGGGAACCCCGCTCTTTGGTATTTTGGCGTCGCGGGGGTTCCTCCGCCCCTCCCCTATGGGGGTATGGAAACCGTCCCCCCCTTTCTGTCCCCCGTCGGCTCAGAGTTTTTAATTCTTTTTTACTTTTTATTTTTTATTTTTTTTTATTTTTTTTTATTTTTTTCACATTTTTGTAATAAACTTACATGCTGATTCCAAATATGTTAATTGTTTTTCTGTAAGTGTGTCGTACTTTTCGAAGATATTTCATTTTATGAAAAAATAATTTAATTTTCAATTTTTTTGTGTTTTTCACATTTTTTATAATAAGCTTTATACGCTAATTTCAAAAATGTAATAGGTTATTCTGTAAGTGTTCTACTTTTCGAGATATTAAATTCTTTTAAAAAATTTTATTTGATATAAATGTGATTTTTAAATACAATTATTTAAATATTTCGAACTTTTAATCATGTCCGTCACCACTTGAATTCATTATTAGTATCATATTCTAGCAAACGCATATGTAAAAAAAAACAAAAAAAAAAATCAAAACATGAAACTAACGGTAAACATAAAATAAAACAACAAATAACAGAACAAGGAAACCCTCAAAGAAATACTTTAACCAAATACTAATAATAATCATATTAATTAAAAATAATCACACTAATAATAAAAACTATAATACAATAATAATATACATAAATAAAATAGCTACAATAAACAATATATATATATTAAATATAATATAACCAATAAGAAGACGAACAGTAAAAAAAGAATAAAAGTTGAAAGATAATTAAAATGATAATATTTAAAAAAAATGGATAATTTGCGAGAGGTATTAGGAATATCAAAGTATAGCGACCCCGTAACGTATAAGGCTATTGTAAATAGAGCAGTTTGCAAAATTGATATTATTAGAAAAAAGTAATTTCCTTGGGTTCACGCAAAATTATATCAACACATTCACCCTGTGATCGAACATCAAAATAATCATAAGACCAAACACAAGATTTTCTGAACTGATACACCGTTTAAACCCTGTCGATCTCCATCAATACTTTCGCAGGCCAAAGTCTTGATCCTTTAGCAGCAGAATACTTGAAAAAAGTGTTCTTACTGTTTACTATTGGTGCAATGGTTGGGCCTTTTTCGTCAACGGAAAAGAAAGGATTTCAGTCTCCTTTGAAGACGTTTGGAGACAATAGGAATCTTTTAAGTTCTTCACTAACTCAGTTTCTTGTCCCTTCCAAATTTTGGACCAAAGTTCTAGTTCTTCTTCTATGGCCTCTAAAGTGGTAAAAACCTTAAAAAATGAAGCCGGTCTTTTCCTTTAATCACTCAGAATTAGTTATGGGTCAGCATGTGGAAAGGAATGTAACAAGATATCAGTACAATTCATTAAGCATTGTGTACTTATTCAAAAAGTAAAACCGTAATTCCAAACAGAAAGAAGTATTAAAATCCAGATACAGGAGTTATTAAGGATTCTTCTACCAAAACTCACGTGGGAATTTGTATTGCTAGATGGGTTGCGCCGGTGCTGCTGCCTACACAAAAAAAAAAATTCGCGTGGTATATTCACGATCAAGTCCTGATTGCTCGGACGATTTCATTAACTAATTAAATTTAACCACTTCATCGATAACTATCTTTCACCTTTCCGACTGGCCTTCCTAAAAACCATTTCCACAAATGTGTTAAAATGTAAGCTGCACAGGTTTTGACGAAATAACTCCAAGTCTTTAAGATTGACGAGAGCATTCTACAACTGGCCTCATAAATCGCAGAGTTATTTCGCGATTCAAATCAATAGCCATGAATGCGAAATGACGACTTTACATGCCAGCGACTGCAAAACATGAAAAGCGCTTATTTTTGTGGCAAAAGGTATTTCCTCAATGGAAGGAATTCTAATGCTTGCAATCACTTTTCGCGTACAAAGTGCTCCATTAAACCACTCTGCACTGCACCTGTGACTTGCTCAGACCATATGGTCTGGCATGGGCTTGGGATGCTTGCATTAATTATTTTCTCAAGACCGTCTCGCCAAAAACGTACATAAATGTCCCTTTCAACTAGTCTCCACAGTATTGAAGATTTCTGGTTTCGTGTTCAAATCATTTACTTACTAATTTACACCTTTCTTCACACGACAGCTGGTCACAGTATCAACTGTGTTTTTATATTCTTCTTCCGTCAATTATTGCTATGGACACCTTCAATTCTTTGCCAGACATCGTTAGAACAGCTATCGGAAAACCCCAAAGCCACGACCATTTCTCGGGATCCATTCTTACTCAGGTCATAGACAAAATCCGTCAAATGCATTTCGCACATGGTTGCGATCAACGCGCTTTCAGTTCTTTACAAAGCCAAATAATTTCCCTCTCTTGAACCTTCATCGACTCTTTGACGAAATAGCGCAACCACTATGGAAATTGTTCCTTTCCAGAAATATCAGCAGATTCATCTGCTAGTAAGCTATACGTGCCACGCCTTCTTCTACCTTAATTAACGATGCTTTCCTTCAATATCAGATAGTAACCCACATAAAAGAGAATGATTATTCTGAATTGAACTGGATTGGAAGCTATGGCAATTTCCTTCCCTTTCAACAATGGCTTTATCAATGACTGGATCTCCGCAATCTAATTCGATAAGCGGCACCAAATTTATGCAACACTCCCTTCATTAATGATGCTTAACCCCGAAGCCGTTATCGAGCGTAACAAGAAAATGCACCACATTGAAAAATTTTACATATATATTATATTTTCTTTTTTAATTTCATTCAATATGAAAATTTTCTTTAGACATGAACATAGTTTAAATTTGGATGTCAACCGGCACATCCTGTAGGGGAACCAATTCTTGCAGCTCAACAAGCAGTCTTTATACCCACTCTGTTGTTTATATGTCCTTTACAAACCCCATGAACATCTTTATATTTAGTGAAAAGGCTTATTGTTAAAGAGCCTAGGACCCCTATGCCAGAACCAATTTTAGGTGGAAATTAAAATACAAAAACTTGCCAAATGACTTCCTTCAGGTGCCTGGAGATGTTCAGCCAACGGTGAAATGTCTCAACACATCATAATTGGAATTCCTTTTAAGTGACTGTAAGCATCTTTCCAAAAAAATTTCATAGGTCTTCAGGTGAATCCAATACTCTTTCACAGTAACTGTTTCTTTTATCTCAGGTAGAATCAATAGATGAAAGAGAATCTATCTACCAATGTCATTTTCGGGACTGTCAATCTACTGAAAACGGCTTAGCTCCGAAATCATGGGACCCACTATCTTGGACTCGTCGAGTGCTGACGGGCCTGAGGTGTCGGGCTTTCCACATCAATGCGAAATATGCGACAGTTAAGCAGGGGATTGCATTCTTAGTGTAGTCTTATAGTTGAATAGTTGGTATCGTTTTCTTCGTTTCAACCGCTAACCAATTCTCCAATTTTAATCCGAGTATTTCTTCCTATTTCAAAATCTTACTGCAACAAGAGATATATAAAATATATAATATAATAATATAAATATATATATATATATAATATATATATATAATATATATATTATAATATACATATATATATATATAACTATATCACTATATAATAATATATTATATATACTATATATATATATACTATATGATCTCTGACCAACATATGGTCAATAGCTAAATAATTTTTTACTAGCATTACAAAGATTGCTTAACACGAAAAAATTAAAACTATAGCAAACTATGTTGAAAATCACTAATTTCTGTGTTGTAATAAAAAAAAAGTTTTTTAAACTTAGCTAGCCTCATATGGACAAGTTAAGATCGTAGTGTTACAAAATTCCTACTTTAAGAAGTAAATACACAACAATTTTATTAATATATTAACAGTAAACGTACATGTAACAAGGAATCTCCTAATTCATGATCATGATGAAATTGAACCTACTAAACTCTTACACTTGAGCGGTGTATGATAAATAATGGAGGCTTAACGAGTGATAATTTCAAAGCTAAAATTTTGAACCTCTAAACACTTAATAAAGAAACTAGAGAATCGACGAACACAAAATCATAGGCGAATTTATAATCATAACATATCAACATTAAAAAAAAAAACAGATAGAATAACAACACAGTTCTATCTACAAATTAAAAGAGCTATTATAAAATGAGTGAGAAGACCACGTATCGGCAAGAGAAATGTCGAGAAAAATGGACATTGCAACTAGGCCTTTCGCCAATAATATACTTCTCGTGTAATAAATAATCTATACACAAGATAATAACTAATAAAATAAAAAAACTTAAAAATATATCAAAAATAATAACAATACCAATAACAATAACAAGCGATATCAAATTAAAATATAATAATAAACATAAAACAAAAATATAAATAAAATACATAAATAAAATAAAAAAAATATACATACATACAAATACACTTATACTATAATCTATTAAATACTATAATATACTATAATAATAAACTAACTTATATATATGGCTATTACATTAAGTGGTTGCCTCCAGGAGCGAAAATCAATCATTAATGTATCGTTATGATAATAATGGTACAGATACACTTAAATTTCTTTGCGATTTATTTTCTAACCATACACCTAACGTAACCTAAAAACCTAAACAATCAACTGAACCTAAACCTAACACTAAACCTTAACCAACCATAACCAAACTTAACACTAAATTAACCTAAACCTAATATAACGAGCAGATATAACCAACAATTATAAAATAAGTCCAAAAAAACATAACATACAACAACACAATAAAATAAAAAAATAACATAATAATACCAATATATATATATAATATATATATAATAATATATATATATATATATATATATTATATATATAAGTATATATAAAAATTATAATATATACTAATATTATATTATCATTAAACGTTACTTAACGGCCACCCGGAAGGGACGTTGGAATCAAAAAAATTCTCAGGTAGACATCTACTAAGAGTAAACACCACTTAACAAACACTAGAGGGGAGGCAGCGCACCCCCCCCATGCCCCCCCTCAGACGACGCCCAATGAATAATATATATATATATAAATCAACACTATATAATAAAATATCAAAACTAAATATAATTACTCTATACATAACTATACAATAAAAACAACTCAAATAATTAAATAATCAAACTATAAATAAAATAAATATAAATAGTATTATAATAATAATAATATTAAGCTATAAGATAATGTAATTACTATCATATTTTGTTCACTCTAAATAAATTTATAAATTTAATACTAAATAATAAATTTTAAAAAATCCATTTGCCATTCAAATACAAATTGAAGAAGTACAACAATATTAGAACAATTGAACCACCTCAATGAGAAAATACACTCACGAATAATGCAATACTCAATTAGTCAAGTCTCTCTGCCTAAAACTTACACACATCACCCACCCACACCCACTATTCAAAATAATCTAGAATTAGAGTTATTCAGCGAAAATCCAACCCTCGAATTTTCTACGACAAAACCGAGTTTGTATTCCCGCCACAAACTCCAGACCAGCTTTATTTCCCCCTACTTTGACTCTCTCATACACAACTATACATTACTTCACTCTAAATAGTGGACTAAAATATTACTTTTTTCTAAATTCATGCGATTAAAGCCATATCCCCTCACCCGTAATATTTACTTGCCATATTCTTGCCGCCATTACTTCTGTCCACTCACATATCCATCCAATTATAAATTAAAATAATCAAACGTCCCACAATATCCCATATAAGCTGCATCATACTAAGATCAAGTCTATCCACAAGCTCAATCTCATGATTCACGACTAGTAGAGCACCAGTCTCTTCCTATATCAGTTTATAATATCCGACACACACGTCGTGAAAAAACCCAATTACACAAGATTTTAAATATATAAAAGTAACTCAATAAAAGGTAAATAAAGTAAGAATCAACAATTAATGCAAGGACTTGATATAAAAAGTCAACTTAGAAAAGATATAGTATAATAAAAACCTAAATAAGAAAATGCTTTATCAAAACGACAATTTCTTCACCAAGTCAATATAAATCTGATATGTATATAAAACATCGCCCACTACAATAATGCTCACTATCCGATTTATACATAATAAAAAATACACAATCATTTACTTATGAAATCCAAACTCAAATCAAGCTTCACACTTCCAATCAATCCACTAATTCAACTAATAAACATGACGACGAAATCAATATGCAAAAAATACAAGTTATAAATAAATGCACTTTTTATTACAAAATCAATCCACAAAACAAATTTCGACCCATGGCTATTCCTAGAGAGCAAAGAACAATGTAAACAACGGAAAATTGCAACGACAAACATTAAAACGAAGAAAAACCATACATATAAAACGACAAAAATCCAACAACAGGTTCATCGGCACGTTAGATAAACAACAAACCATCGGGAATGAATGTGACAAGCCGATAGATAATTCAAAATTCTTTTATATGATGTAAACATCTAAATTTCGTAAATAATATAAGTTACAGAGCGAAAATGCCGACCTTCACGCTTAGAGACAAGAAGAAAAACTTACTCGACTTTTAAATTCCTACACAGATCGATAAGCCAAACCACTCATAA